>CM041778.1:21563895-21596053 GCA_023374045.1 Limonium bicolor | reverse complement strand
TAGACGCAGAAGCGATGGCCTTCCCTCCAGTGAAATCTTCACAAAACGCAGCAGCGGTTTGGTGACATCGATGTTGACTCTCAATCGCATGAAAGACCCAGGCTGGCGACGATCAAGCTCTGTGTATTCCAAAAAGTGACCGATTCGATTTCCAATGCGTGCGGCAAAGGTCGGAGTCATGAACCTGAGGGACATCATGCAGCCTGATCCAGAAGGAAGTCCAGCGGAACTCATGGTCTGTTGGAGCCTTGGTATGATCCACGGGAGATAAAACCAGGAGATTGCCGTCGTAAGTCCATGGGCCACGAGACAGAGCTGCTGCAACTAGTTCCTCATCAGGGAGATCAAAAAGAAACAGACCTGCGCCTAAGTTCCGAACCCCCAGCTCGTGCTCACACGCCATGCCTTCGAAAGAGTTTTGTAAAGCCTTGACATCAACGGAGCGTGCAATCAGCATCTTAGCCAGGATTGAGCATTCAAATTTGCAGGGCGACGTGGAAGAGAGTAAGTCGCCCACCTCCAGAGTGGAATCTTCAGCATCCGTAAGGGCTAAACCCGCATATTTGTTGGTTTAAAGAGTCAAAGTGTGAGAAGGAGGCAGCCATGAGAAGATGATGGATCGGAATGGATGGTAACTGGAGAAGTGCAGAGAAAGCGTTGAAGGGATGAAAGGAAGGTATAGAGTCGGAGTTGATGTGAGAAGTGGCGGAGTTGAAAAACCAGGGCGCGAAGGTACTTAAAAAGGCCAGGCGACGCCAGAGGAGGAGACACATGCAATACTAGGTTAGGTTGAAATGATTTGCATGCATAATAGAGCGTGGTGGCGGATAAGCAGAGTGGATGCGTGTGACTGTTAATCGATGGTGGTGTAAGTTGCAGATTAGTGGAGCAGATTAGGGTAGGCTGAGCCTCTGCATGTCGAAGAAGATGAAAAGCCAGAAAAGACGGCGGGAGAGAAAACCTCTTCCACCACAGTACATATAAGCATCGAGAAAAGAAGGATACACGAAGCATAGAAAAAAAAAATGTGTAGAAAAGGGCATTTTTCAACGCTTTTTAGTTAGAATCACCGCTAAAAGTGGTATTCTGGTTAGGGGTGTCCATTAGGTTCGGTTAATTCGGTTTTGACCAAAAACTGTTATTTTTTCGGTTATTTTTTACCGAAGTTTATAACCGTATTTTATATTTCAGTTATACGATTAACCAAATAGTAATTCGGTTCGGTTTTCGGTCTTGACACAGTCACTATTCGGTTAACCGTATAACCGAAATTTTATGACTAAACACATCGTTCACTTTGTAGTTTGTTTAGTTTACGGTTGATTATTAGGAACTTAGGGTTAGTCACTCTCTTCTCCTCCAATAGTCCCATCCCGAGTCCCGACCCATATCTTCCTCCCCTTGCTGATTCCTTCACGACGACGAACAAGCCCCCGACCCATCTCTTCTCCCCTTGCTGATTCCTTCACGCCGACGAACAAGGAACACATTCTCTTGCACTCTCTTCTTGTCCTACGCCAGATTTCAGTTCAAAGTTCAAACAGAGGTAAGATCTGCTCCCTTGTGATTATGTTAGTGGTTTCGAAAATAAATTCAAATATGACTTACTCCTCTTCGTTCCCTTTTTCCTTTGCAAGTTTGGGAACCAAAATCTGAAAAAAAAAACGGTGGTGGTCTTCTCTTCTAGTTTGAATCGGAACAAAGAGGTAAGAGTGGGGTTTTTTTTCAGTTTTCTTCTCCGAGTTCCTTCATTTGCTCAATCTTACTTCTCTTCATTCTTTTCTTTGTCTCGTATATGGAAACGGAACAGAAGTTTCGGTTTCCTTGTCAAGATTTGACAAACTTGAGGAAAAACCGAGAGAACCCTAGCCGGTTCGACTCTTCTCGACTCTCGTTGTAACAAGCAAGGAAGGAACGCCAGTCGCCATTTTGTTTTTGTCGCCGGTGTCGCTCATCTTCCTCTTCAGATCCCGATTCCCGGCTGTCTGCGCCTCTGAAGGAACTCCAGTCCAGAGCCGGTAATACTCGAACTCCCTTCAGTTATCTCTGTTCTATTTGATTTATTTTGTTGCACCATGACATGAGAAGCACTACACCGGTAGTTGAACCTCTCAAATTTCTGCTCCTCTGTAACTAGGAACTCCTGTGTAACAAGGAACTATACCATGATTTATTCTGCGCCTCTGTAACAACTAACAAGGAACTCCTGTGGAACCGCTCAAATTTCTAGCTAGCACTGCACATCAGATTAACGACGGGACTGAAATTTCAGAACCGGTAAAACTCGAACTTATCTTCTCTTATCTTCTGTTCTATTTGATTTCTTTTTTTTACTTCGGTAATTGGATTTGTTGCACCGGCTGTTGATTCTTGTTCTAGTCAAGGTATTAGCTTAATGATGGTCATGAAAAAGGCAAATGGCATACCTAACTTGTTAGTTGAGCATTTCTGTTTTTAGGGTCAAAATCATACTATGGAAAAATAAAGATAGAAAAGTGAGTGGCTGGAGTTGGGTAGTCTAGTTGATTCAGGGGAAAGTTCTGAGATGTTCTAGTTTGATGTTCTGTTTTATTTGATTTCTATTTGATCTCTCTGTAATGATTTCTAGTGGTGTATTAATGAATTGTTGCTTCATATGGTGAACTCTCCTATTAACATGTTTGAGATGTTCTAGTTTCCCGAAGCATAAATTAAAAATAGCCAGTTGATTACTTGATTAATTCTATTTTATCTTGTGTTACCTGTCTGCTCACTGCTGGCACAGTTTCATACCCTATGCTTTATTATGGTCGACTTCAAGTTCCAGTGGCATTATAATCTATTTACTATACTACTACATTATCCAACTATTGTTGTTTTTTTAATAATTCTTTTGGATCAATTTCATTTGGTAACTACTGTTATGTATAAGCATGCGCCCCGCCACTATCTGATTTGGTACTACAGTACATAGTGTGCTGATGTGTTAGATATATCGCTCTTGTAATCTCCTTTAACCAACCAAAAGTCTAATTTTCTAATACATTCTTATAGGTCTGCAGTACAAAGATGTTTATTTTTTTGAAGTTTATTTTCAGTTTTTTTGTAAATAAATCAAACTTTAGCAACTGATCTTATTACTAATAACATAAAGCTCATGTCATTTCTGTAAATGGATCAGACTCTAGCACTTGTCATATATTAATATCTCTACGGTTGGTTTGCTGATCCCATTATCACTCATCTCAATTTTTTATAAAAAATAAAAGATAAGAATAAATCACTATGACCAGTTCCTTCCTCTTTTCCATTTGTATTTATTTTCTACGTGTTCTTCTGCAGTTGGTTTGCTGATTTGTATTTATTTTCTATGTGCTCTTCTACAGTTGGTTTACTGCTATCTTTTTGATGTTTTTTCAACAGTTTTCCTTCAACATGTTTATTTTTTTGAAGTTTATTTTCAGTTTTTTTTTTGTAAATAAATCAAACTTTAGCAACTGATCTCATTACTAATAACATAAAGCTCATGTCATTTCTGTAAATGGATCAAACTCTAGCACTTGTCATATTACTAATAACTCTACAGTTGGTTTGCTGATCTCATTATCACTCATCTCAATTTTTTAAAAAATAAAAGATAAGAATAAATTACTATGACCAGTTCCTTCCTCTTTTCCATTTGTATTTATTTTCTACGCGTTGTTCTGCAGTTGGTTTGCTGATTTGTATTTATTTTCCATGTTTTCTTCTACAGTTGGTTTATTGCTATCTTTTTGATGGGTTGTTCTTGTTCTGCTTTGTTTTTGTTTGGCTATTGTTCTTTGCTTATGACATAGTAATAATTTCTTAGGTGTATCATAACTGAATTTTAAAATTAGTAGACATGTTTCTAATCTGTCATACTTAAATACTGCTGCTACATGATAAAATTTGACTTAACACTGGTGGAACGCGAGCCTTTAATGACGGTAGTTTAATCATGGCTTTAACAGACACCGTGATTAATAGGAAGGCTGGAATTAATTAACGACGTTTATTGAATTAACCGTAAGCAATAATCGATCGGAGGTAGGCGCGCCTTTTTTAGGACGGACTTTAGATGACGGTTATTAGTGAAACCGTAATCTAAAGTCCCGTGTTGACGCGCGCTTACGGTCAACGAACTTTAGATTACGGTTTTACTAAGAACCGTCAGCTAAAGTCCGTTCTTAAAAAGGCGCACCTACCTCCGACTGATGGTCAACGACGTCGTTTTGACCTAACGCCAAATATTTCCTGTATTATTTGATGTTTTCGACGCCGCGCGTAATTTAAATTACAGTTAACGACATCGTTTTACCAGTGTATTTTAGATTAAAAATAACTTTATATTAATGTGTTACATATGTTTGATCGAATAAGACTCATGGCTTAATGGCCGTGGGTACATGAGTCAATACCATCGATCTTGAGTTCGAAACCCAGCATAGGCCAAATAATTTTCGCGCTATTTTTTTAATTTCGTTACACTTTAGATTACGGTTCTTTAGGAACCGTCATTTAAAGTGTGACTTTAGATTACGGTTTTCATGTAAACCGTAATCTAAAGTCCTTTTAACATTTGCCCGTTTACTTTGCACACTGTACTTACAGTAACTCTTCTTCTCTTTCGCGCTATCTTCCTCACTGAAATCGCCTCCTCTCTCCCGTCACCTTAGTAACGGCCATCGCCGCCGTCGCTCCCACCACCTTTGTCACTCCCATCGCCGCCGGTCACCACCCATCTACGTACACTGGTCGTCACCGTCGACGTCTCTATCGTGTACTGGGTATGCGCACGGTCGATCAATTGTCGTTTTTTTCTAACTTTGTTCATATGCATGTCGATTGCTAGTTCTAACCTCGTTTCTGTCGAATCCTGAGAGTGTAATGGCAAATGTTCTAACCTTGTTCATATATTTGTGCCCAGATTCACGGTTAATTGCAACCTAGTCCGTGGGCTGATTTCTGCACTACTTGCCCACTTCGGTGCAGTAACGGTAATTTTGCAAACCAAACTGTAAACTGCTGTATTTACTTATTCTTAGCATTTAGTATTACAATTATAGTAGTGTAGTTTTCAAATATAAAACTAGTTGAGAGCCTTTGGTCTGGTAGATATATCTCTTAGCAGATTCGAAGTTGTGATTCTTGTTTGCTGATTCTTGTTGCAGTTGATTTCTTGTACTTGTAAATATTTCTTTACGGTTAATACAGCTTACCTTTCTTCTAGATAAATATAAAATTAGTGTATAAGTAATTTTGATGGTGCGTGCGAATTTGACGTTGATAAAACTGATTGGGAAACGTCAGAAATATAGGGGAGATGCTGTCGAATTTTTTCCGCGGTTTAGCTAGCATTTTAACCTTGATTTTTTGATGAATTCTAATGTTGTCGTTTTTCCTTTATGCATCAGGACTACGACTTTATTTTGACTTCCGACCTCAACCGTCTTTGCATCGGCTAATCGTCTACCAGAGGTAAGATTTACATATATACATACAGTATTTGACAAACTACCAAACATAGTTATCCGCCCAAGATATACCTAATAGAGGTATATCTTCGGCAGTCCCTGTCGGGACTGTCCATGATTGTTAAATCTCACACCTAGGGTGTGAATGTGTTTTTAATATGTACTTTATTGATTATTTCAGCAGTATCTCTTTATTGTTCTTCGAATGCATATATTATTGATTAATATCATAATATCGTGCATTTGAAGAACTGTAGGGAGATGCTGCCGAAATTTTCAATAAATTACATATTAAAAACACGTTCACCGGTGGGATTTAATACTCATGGATGGATTTAGGTTGATAAGATACAAAAGTGTAAAGACTCTGCCACGGGTGACGGTATGAAATGGCTGCCTTCATATAAATAGCTAGAAGGAGATGGAACGTTCGTGGATTTACAGCGGAAATTTGGACGACAAGTTTTTAGAAGGAGTTGATAAGTTATGCACGGTGTGGCGAACAATCTGAAACCTACAGACAAGGGATACATATTTTGTCCGTGTATCGACTGCCAAAACAATCTGAGATATCGCGGCGTTGAAACAATTAAGGAACATCTGATCCGCCGCGGTTTTACAAAAGATTTCCAAGACATAATCCGATGGCATGGTCAGAGTGCGTTCGATGTTATTAAGCCTGACGAAGGGGATAATGGTCAGGCAAACACAGAAACAGAACTTGGAGATGATACAGTTGGGGTGATCCAGAAGACGTTACAGCGAACGTTGAGCCAGATTTCTGGGATGATGACATTGAGACTATGCTCGAAGATGTGGAACGACATTACTCTAACACGCCAGACAAGTATGAAAATTTGTTGGATTCATCCAAAACACCGTTGTACCCCGGGTGTGACCCTACAAAGTTAAGCAAGTTGAGTGTCGTCCTCAAGCTATTCAACTTGAAAGCGAAACATGGCTGGAGCGACGTAAGTTTCACTGACCTCCTGGAACTATTGAAATACGTTCTTCCGGTGGACAACGTTTTACCAACGACTACGTACTCAGCCAAAAAATTGATGTGCCCAATGGGTATGGGGTACCAGAAAATTTATACTTGTCCAAATGGTTGCATGCTGTTTTGGAAATCGGATGAATTTGCTGAAAGCTGTTCAGCATGTGGAGCGTCACGGTATAAGAAACAACAAACTCACATCGGTAGTAAGAAAGGTTCACCGGCTAAGGTACTGTGGTACCTGTCCATCATTCCAAGGTTCAGACGTTTGTTCTCCATTGAGAAAGACGCAGAGAATCTTCGGTGGCATTCAGTTCACAGGAAAAAGGATGGCAGATTGAGACATCCCGCTGATGCACCACAGTGGAGAAACATAGACATAAAATTTCCTGAGTTTGGTAACGAACCGAGAAACCTAAGGCTAGGCTTGTGCACGGATGGGATGAACCCTTACGGTACTTTGAGTAGCATACACAGTACCTGGCCTGTGCTTTTGGTTATTTACAATCTACCGCCGTGGTTATGCATGAAACCAAGACACGTCTTGTTGTCTTTGTTAATATCGGGTCCAAAGAAACCGGGCAACAAAATTGATGTATTCCTACAACCTTTGATAGAGGATCTACAACTCTTGTGGAATGAAGGGGCTACGGTTTACGACTCATTCAGCAAAGAGGACTTCAATTTGCGTGCTATGTTGTACTGCATAATCAATGATTTCCCCGCCTATGGTAATCTTTCAGGCTATTCAATCAAGGGGGCGTTGGCGTGTCCGATTTGTGGTGAAAACACTTGTAGCATTCGCTTGAAACATAGTGGCAAAAACGTGTATATGGGCCACCGAAAAATGCTTCCAAAAGGACATAAGTATCGAAAGATGGCGAAAGAGTTCGATGGGAAAACTGATCACAGCGTGGCGCGCCAGCCTTTGACAGGTACAGAGATTTACAAAAAGTTGGATAATATTGTCAACAACTTCGGGCCGCCAACCAAAAGTGGTGAAAAAAGTGTCTGGAAAAAGAAATCAATATTTTGGGAACCAGTACTGGCAGCATCTGGAGGTTAGACATTGTATCGATGGGATGCATGTCGAGAAGAACGTGGGTGAAAGTATAACTAGCACCCTTTTGAACATAAAAGGAAAGACAAAGGAACATTTGAAAGGAAGAAAAGATTTAATTGAGTTGGGCATACGCACAGAGCTTGGCCCGCAAGAACGTGGAAAACGCACATTCTTGCCTCCTGCCTGTCACACCTGTCTAAAGAAGAGAAACATAGTCTATGCAGTACCCTTTACAACATCAAGGTGCCATCAGGTTACTCCTCAAACATAAGAAACCTAGTGTCCATGACAGATTTCAAATTAGTAGGAATGAAATCTCACGATTATCATGTCCTACTTCAAGAATTTTTGCCAATTGCATTACGTGGGATCTTGCCGGATGCTGTCAGACACACAATCACAAACGTCAGTGTCTTCCTCAAATCCATTTCGTCTAAGGTTCTTGATGTGGACACTCTGTCTAAATTACAAAAGGATCTTATTGTGACAATGTGCCAGCTGGAGATGTATTTTCCTCCATCGTTCTTCGACATAATGATACATCTCCTCGTGCATCTTGTAAGAGAGATTCTGATGTGTGGTCCTTTGTACCTTCGCTACATGTATCCGTTCGAAAGGTACATGGGTGTCCTGAAGAAGAAAATGAAGAAGTCGTCACCCAGAGGGTAGTATTATAGAGGGCACTATCACAGAGGAAGTTGTAGACTTCTGCACCAATTACCTAGAAGGTGTCGATACCATTGGACTTCCACGTTCTAGACACGAGGGCAGATTGAAGGGTGTTGGCACGGTTGGATGGAAACTGAAAAGAATTGACATAGACACTCTTAACAAAACTCATTTAGTTGTGCTAAGTCATCTTGAAGATGTCGAACCATACTTTGATGAACACTTGTGTGTTTTAAGATCACAATATCCAGACATGAGTGACGTTAGACTACAAAATGAGCAGAATAGGACATTTGTCGATGGTTCAAAGACAGAGTTGTCCGATCAGTCCACGAATGTGCCTGAACTGATTAAAGTAGTTGCATTTGGACCAAATCTGGACGTAATTTCTTATGAGGGGTACGATGTCAATGGATTCACCTTTTTCACAGAACGTCAGGATCAGAAGTCAACGAATCAAAACAGTGGCGTAGAGCTTGAAGCTTATCAAAACTTATATGACATCGGTGTTGTGGGTCACAGTCCAGTCTCAGTAAAACAATCATATTTCGGTGTTATACAAGACATCTGGGTATTGGACTACAACAGCTACGAAATGTGTGTTTTCCGCTGTAACTGGGTTAACAACAATCATGGCTACCGTGAGGAGGAGCATGGTATGAAACTGGTTGATCTGTCTAGAGCTACTCCCACTGTTGAGCCATTCGTTGTTGGGACGAAGGTTAAGCAGATATTTTATGTAACTGATCCCTGTAATCCTAGATGGTCTGTTGTGCTTAAAGGGAGAAGAGGAATAGTTGGTGTGGATGGTGTGGTTGATGAGGATGAGTATGATGCAGAAGATGAACCTCCAACTGTTCCTATTTCATTGGAAGAGGCTGAGGTCACAGGTCATCGTGAGTATATACGATCAGACCATAACGAGGGAATGTGGGTTGAGAGATAATGGTGTATGTAAGTTATTACTATTAAAATTTATATGAAATTAACACTCTTTTATTTCTTGCTTGTATATGACCATTATGAAATGCTTAATTTAATTCAAATTTTATTTCAATCCTTGCAGGCATGGCTGATGAAGACTTCGATTTATATTGCCGTGAGTTCGAAAGTGAGCAGCAAATGGTACCGGTTCCTTCTACCAGTGCCGCTACTGCTGCTGGCCCATCTACATCTGCCGCTGCTGCTGCTGTTGGCCCTTCCATGAGTGCACCTTCTACGAGTGCTACTCAGAGACCCAGAGGTAGAGGTCCGACCCGTGGGTTGAAACTGCAGAAACCGGATGAGATCAGTCTTCTGTGGGACAAGTATGGGAGGTATTGTGGGGGCAGCAGGTCAGAGTTCGCTAGTATGCTAGGGACTCTGGCCAGATCACATTGCTGCATCAACCACACATGGAAACAAGTCCCGGAAGAAGTTAAGGAGACCATCTGGAAGAAGGTGCAAGAACGATACAAGATCCCAGAAGAAGTGAAGAAGACCGTTCTTTCTTTGGTGTCCGGCAAAGCTAAATCATTCCGCCACTACTTGGTTGAGCACTGGATCAACAGGGTGCCCCCACGTGAGCCTCCGTCGTATGTTGTGTACAACGGCATGATCACTGAAGAGGAGTGGAAGGTGTTCGTTGAGCGGCACTCCACCCCCGAGTTCAGGGTATGTTTGTGTGTACTCTTTTTTGAATTAATGCTCATAATGCTTTATCCCTGATTTTCTAATTAATTTCTGTTGTACTTTCTTAACAGCAAAGACAAGAACAAGCACGGCAAAACCGTGAAGCTAATCTCTACCCCCACACCATGGGACGAAGGGGATATGTGGGCAGCCTCGACATGTGGAAAGAAGCTGGTTTGCTGACACAGAGGAACGAGGATGGAAGTGAATGCCCGATCGAGGATGTCTCTGAGGCGAGGAGGGTGCAGATGTTCATACTGGGACGCCAGAAAACGACCAGCGAAGGTCAGAGGATATTTCCTCATGCTGCGACGGAACAACTGGCTAACCAAATTGTAAGTATTTGAAAGTAGCTGTTAAATAATTTACTTATATACTCAAGTGTTTGTTGATCTTAAATTTAGTGTTAACTTCTTTGACAATTGGACAGTATGAAGCGGCACAGAGAGGAGAAATAGACATACACGCTCCTCCTTCTCAAGACGACGCTCTCAATCAAATACTTGGGAAGAAGGATCACCCGGGGCGTGTTAGAGGATTTGGGGGAGAAGTACGTCAGAAGCACGTATTCCCGCCATCTGCTAGGAAGGGTCAGATGAGTGCTGCTGAAGTCGAGGCGATGGTAGAGCGTAAGTTCGCTGCTGAGCGCCAAGCTAATGAGGAGAAACAGGCTGCTGAGCGTCGGGCTATCGAGGAGAGGCTGCAGGAAGCGTTGAATTCGATCGCACATGCGACTACTCAGCAGCAGCATGATCCTCCTCGACCGTCTTCCTCGTCTAGTTGTGCTCCGGCCGCTGACCCGTACCCGTTTGCCAACATCCAGGTTAGCTTTGTTTAACTATTTTTCTCCTTAAATAAAGTCATTTAAATAGTATTAGATTGGACTCACTTATTTATTTCACGTATTATCTCTGTTTATTAAAGGAGAAAAAAATGTCGTCTCCAAATACCATTAGAAGGGCACCCTGTAGATGTGGCCTACGGGACGGTGTTGCCATCAGGTCCACTCACGCTCATCAATTTCGTACGTCTACCCCCATTCTACGCGCGTGTGACCTTGGACCTGATAATTGATGGATTTGAGCATGCATACCTTCCAATGGCGTTTGACAACAAATGCACGCTGATTGAAGCGAAGGGAGACATATTGCCCTGGCCAGCATGTTATATTGTTGTCACCGATGAGGTAAGACTGTTTGACAACCATTTAGTATCTAATAAAATGCATTATTTAGCATTAAGTGTCTAATATAATCTATTATAGATCCCTGAGCTTCCTCGCCGCGTATCCCGGCCCAGAGAAGAGATCAGCGCGCCGGAGAATCCTGAGATCCCTGAGCTTCCTCACCGCGTATCCCGGCCCAGAGAAGAAGAGATCATCAGCACGTCGGCGAATCCTGTCAGAAGTACAAGGGTATGTTCTAGATAAATGTTTAATGTTACTATAATAATCAATTAGTAATTATCTTTACATTTATGTTTTACTGTTTGTGTGTGAAGGGTAAGAATCCAATGAGTCGGGATGCGAAAAGTAAGAATCCAGAGCCCGTCCGGGGTCGCACCAAGACTTCTGAGGCGCCTAAAAATAAGTTCTCACTGCCACAAAAACTTGTTACTGTTTTGGGGCCTCGTCAGATGAATCTCTACGACAAGATCATTTTGAAGTCACCTCAAACTATCAACTTCATAATGACGCTTCCAAAGTCGATGTTTCACTACGAAGAAGATATGACCACGGCGATCAACTTTGGGGACATCAGAGAGATGATGATTGGAGATTACCTGAACATTAACATTATTCAAGCTTATCTAAAGTATGTGTTATTTCCTCATACTGTAAAAACATATAGAATAAGTATCTATGAAGTTGCATTGGCTAACTTTTTATAGTACATGTGATATAATAGAGGTCTGCTTGAGAGATGTGCTGAGAAGAACATCACCTCCATTACTGCGGTGTGCCCGGAGCGTTTATCGTACGACTCAGTCAATAGGGACCCGGGGAGGTTTTGTGAATACATGACTCATTGCTTCGATGTTGCTGATCGACAGAATAAATTATTCATTCTAATGCCGTATCACCAAACGTGAGTTCTGATATAAAATTACATACTAATTAGCTAACTTTTTTACCTTCATTTCTCATTTCATTTTGTATTTGACATTGTAGCCACCACTGGGCTTTGTTTATATTCTGCGCTGCCACCGCTACTCTGCTCGTTCTCGATCCACTAGGGCAGTGGACAGATTCAACACTGAAGACTTAATCAAAGAGTAAGTTTTTATTACTATTTAATTGTTTGTAAGTTTTTTGAACCAAAATTAATGTACTTGTTCATTTTGCTAAACGCTTTTGTTAATATATGTAACAGTTGTTACAGTAAAACCCCTCAGGGAGAGTTTGCTGATTTGACCGTCGATTACATCAAGGTTTGGTAATTCATGTATTTCATTCGTGCTATTATCTTTGTACAATTGTTTTACATTTGTGAATTTTGGTGATTTAGTGCCCTACCCAAAAGGATTCTAGGAGTTGCGGGTACTACGTGATGCGGTATATGTACGAGTTCTGCGGGTACTTCCCAGGATTTAAGAATGATAAAGACAAGGTAATACGAACGCTGTTGTATTTAATTCTTTGGCAGATTTTTTGTGTCTTTATCTTAATCTCATTATGTGTTCCATTCCTTTTCTTGTTCCAGATTAAAGAGCATTTTGCCAAATTCTCGACTTACAGTCCAAACGACTTGTATCATGTCAGAGAGAGCATGTCAGCCATATTTATGAGAATGGAGTGGTAGACTAGCTAGCTCTGATGCAGCTATGATAGATTTTGTTTTTCATGTACAGTTTTCTGCACCGTTTTTGTACTGTTTTATGCTTCTGTTTTCTGCTAGCTGCTGTTGTAACAGATTCTAGCTATTGTATTGAATATTTTTCGTAATGAATTGCTAGCTGCTGCTGCTGTATTAAATATTTTTTGTAATGAATTGTTAGCTGCTGTAACAGATTCTAGCTGAATATTTTTTGTTGTTGTAACAGATTTTCGATCTGGTGTATATTAGATGTTATCTCTGTTGCAATTGTGCGCAGAGAATGAATTTGTGTTGTTGGTATTTGATTCAGGTGTTTCAATTGTGCAGTTTCTGCACATCTGTTGGTCTGATGCCCTCTGTTGCTTATCTGTTATAATTCTGGTTCTGTTGCAATTGTGTAGATTTGTAAAAAAAAAATTAAAAAAAATTACACTTTAGATGACGGTTTTAACAATAACCGTAATCTAAAGTCCTTTGGGCGCGCGCGCCAAAAGACTTTACATTACGGTTATTGTTTAAACCGTCATCTAAAGTGTACACTTTACATTACGGTTTTACCAATAACCGTAATGTAAAGTCAATGACACGCGGGACAGAAAAGGGCCTTTAATTACGGTTTTTAACCGTAATTAAAGACGTCGCCATCTTTAATGACGCCAACGTAGATTACGGTCCAGAACCGTAACTATACACGGTTTTAGACCGTAATTAAAGGCTCGCATTCCACCAGTGTAAATACTGCTGCAACATGATAAAATCAGAATATGGCTTATGCTGGGGCAGTGCCCATCTGTGCAGCAGCCTATTCTCCACTCTAGTTCTCCATCTCTAATATCTGATGTGATTTGTGATTTATTAATTTCTTTTTGCTCATTTTTGCTGTAGATGGAATCTACTAGTGGAAACCCAAATGCTATAAGAGAATCAGTGTCATCACACACCCCGCCCAATCCTAATGATGCCACCTCCGGTTCTGGACTCCAAATCATCCAACTGATACTCAGTCTGATTTAGAAGGAGCATCAGCTTCAGTCACTGCTGGAAAAAAAGAATAAACAACGCCCCTTTAACAACGGTTATATTGTAAATCGTTTTTTTATCATAGGCCGGACATCTTAACCAACGCTTTGTTTACAAAGCGTTGTTTTTGTTATCAAGCCCAAAGTAAAAAACAACGCTTTTCTACAAAGCGTTCTTTAAAGAGATATGTATAAAAAACGCTTCAGAAATGAAGCGTTTTTTTATGTGTTTAGGCGCGATAACATAAAAAATGCTTCACTTAAGAAGCGTTCTTTATGCTAGCATAAAGAACGCTTCTTAAGTGAAGTGTTTTTTATGTTACCTAAATTATAATACACTCAGATCTTTTCGCCCTCCCGCCCAGTCTTTCATCAATCAAATCGCGACTGTTCCCCTACCATCTGTAAACGCTCTCTGTAAACACGCTAAGCTATATCTCAATCCAAACCATCCAAAATTAAATTTCATTTCGATTCTGCCGCGGCACACCTCTTCTCTTCCCCTTTCTTCTATATGCGCTCGCCATCTTCACTGGCTTCTAACATTTCTCTGCAACCAAGCGGCCAAACTGTTGATGCATGCATGCGTCGATATCAATCGTCGGCGCCTTAGCTCTCTCGCTATCGGTAATATTATTGAGCTGCGAACACATATTTGCCTATCGATCCTTTAGTTTCATATATATACTCTTCAGTAATTAATTTTGATTTTGCAAATCGCACGAACAGGGAACAGACCCCTGTCGCACGCACGGCGGCGTCTGGATTACAACCGGCCCCAAGTATCGAAAGGAACAACATACATGCGCGCTAGATCTGTCGGCTCTATTCTTGTGCTGATGAGGTAATTTTGCAAACCGAACTTCTTAATCAGGAAAAATATACATGCTCTGTTTGTTTGGGATTAAGGATTAAGGCGTCTGTTTGTTTGTGATTAAGGCGTGAAATATATTGTGTGTGTATTGTTTGGGAATAATTTTGCATGCAAACAAACTGTGGCGCGCGCATTTGTTGTTAACCTATGTGTGCTTGCAAACCAAACTTGTTAATCGGGAACATATATACTCTGTTTATCTGTTTGTTTGGGATCGATTAACGGCGTGAATAAAGTGTGTACGTGTGTTTGGGAATAACTTTGCATGTAGACCAACGGACTTGCGCGCTGGTTTTTACTATATATGTGCTGATTGTTGTTAATCAGGCGCGCTTGTTGTAGTATATATGTGTTGGTACAATTAATGGACTTGAGAATTAATGTGTAATATAATGCGTTTCGGCATGCATACAAATATAGTATATATGGCGAAATTAATTTGGTTAAATGATTATAGGGTGTATTAATTAATGCTATATATTATATTATAGTATAACCTAGGGTGCAAATATTAGATGACTATAGGATGTATTAATTAGTTACAAAGACATAGCATTACGACAGCTTGCCTGACGTATTCCCCTTCCCCATATTGCTTTTACCTTAACATCCACCAAGAAGTTTATCTACGTTTCTACCAATACCAACATCAAAAACTTTTAAGTTCCTTCACATTCTTCTCAGATTTGTTATCCGGTCAAGCTAGGCATTCCAATTAACCCTCTAATGTTTTGGAAATCTATATGACCACCATTGGCCATATTAGAGACCTCTAGCGCTACTTACAGCTTCTTAATTTCTTGTAGTTATTATTTTAGTATCCCTTTACATTTTTTGGCTAGCGCCTATGACCTTCGATCATCATCAACCTATAATAAAAAAAATTGAACTCGGACGGGCCCACCAACTTTATTTTCCTTCACGACCTTTCTTCTCTCCTTTTCGATTCCTTTAGTCACCTCTGACTAGTATGTATGCTGTAGAAGCTTCAGTAGACCGAGCAATCAGAACTGGACAACAATGAAACATCACAGAGAAAATCGGATAAAAAGTCAGACGAATTTGGCCAATGTAGACGGTTGCTGCCTCTGTTGAAGATGAAAGTACCGACGATCATGATGATTCTTCTACTGATACAAAAGAGACAGAAGAAGAAAAACATGGTACAAAAGAGACAGAGGCAGATACAGATGAAAGGATGAATGAGAACTCAGAAACAGAGAGGTTGAAGAAATTGGCTAAATAGTTAAGTGAGGCTGTCACGAAGTAGAGTCCGGTGGTGATTAACGAATTACCGGCATACTTCATAACCTTGAATGAAGAAAACGGTTTTCTAGAATAGTGGTATCAGGAGGATAAGAGGAAACTTAGTCAATTATATGGTGGCATGGGGGACTATATGAAGATAAAGTGGTACCACATCTCCCGGTTGATGAGTTTCATGACTTATGGATGCAAACGGAGGTGGAGAAGGTAGACACTTCTCCATCTTCAGTTTGGATTGGATTCGCATCTTCTTTCAGTTTTGAACATCGATAGGTCGGAGAATCTTTAAACACTTGAACATGAATGTCTGTAGATTGCATGCAGTCAATTGGAATACTATCCACACATTGTTGATGTGGGGTGCATCATACCTTTTAAAAAAAACTTGATGAAAAACTCTTGGCAATTAAAAAGATTGAGAGATTCCCCCTGAGTTTGCATGTTAAACGACTTTAACAAATGATAGCAATAAGTGATAGTTTTTATGCACAATAAGTGACAGCTTTTATGTTATACTGTAACCTTGGTAGATAACTTTCTACTATGGTTATAGTATAACATAAAAGCTGTCATTTATTGTGCATAGAAGCTGTCACTTATTGCTATCATTTGTTTCTTGATAGCAATAAGTGACTGCTTTTATGCACAATAAGTGACAGCTTTTATGTTATACTATAACCATAGTAGAAAGTTATCTACTAAGGTTACATTATAACATAAAAGCTGTCACTTATTGTGCATAAAAACTATCACTTATTGCTATCATTTGTTAAAGTCGCTTAACATGCAAACTCAGGGGGAATCATACTTAGGGGGAATCTCTCAATCTTTTTAATTGCCAAGAGTTTTTCATCTAGTTTTTTTAAAAGGTATGATGCACCCCACATCAACAATGTGTGGCTAGTATTCCAATTGACTGCATGCAATCTACAGACATTCATGTCCAAGTGTTTGAAGATTCTCCGACCTATCGATGTTCAAAACTGAAAGAAGATGCGAATCCAATCCAAACTGAAGATGGAGAAGTGTCTACCTTCTCCACCTCCGTTTCCATCGATAAGTCATGAAACTCATCAACCGGGCGATCTGGTACCACTTTATCTTCATATAGTCCCCCGTGCCACCATATAATCGACTAAGGTTCCTCTTATCCTTCTGATACAACTACTCTAGAAAACTGTTTTCTTCATTCAAGGTCATGAAGTATGCCGGTAATTCGTTAATCGCCACCGGACTCTACTTCATGGAAGCCTCACTTAACTATTTAGCCAATTTCTTCAACCTCTCTGTTTTTGAGTTTTCATTCATCCTTTCATCTGTATCTGCCTCTGTCTTGTACCATATTTTTCTTCTTCTGTCTCTTTTGTATCAGCAGAAGAATCATCATGATCGTCGGTACTTTCATCTTCAACAAAGGTAACAACTATCTTAGCGAATTGGAAATTTCTTCTCAGGTACGTATTACAAGTACTTTTGTGTTTGAATTGGTGATTTTAATTATTTGCGCATGTTTGGATAAGTTTAAATGGTGTACTTAATCGCTTTTATAATTCTGTTGTGCAGCTTGTTGATTTCTTCTCAATACTTATTCACAAGCCAATCGATCTGAAGTTTGTCAATAAGGAGAGGGCGCACACATGTGTTTGAAAGCACTAAATTGATCAGAAGAAGTCATGAGTCATGATCTATATATCTTTTCTTTTTTCAACTGGTTGTATTGTACATGTTATGATCGAATTACTTGAACCATTTTTAGTATTTTGGTTAACTAGCTAGTTACAAATGTTGTAGTTGATCGATACTACACTTAAGCGTATGTGCGCTATATTGCAAACAAAGTACTGCTGTTGATCTATTAATTAAAATTCACCAGTTTGGTTGATATGGTATATTCAATACAAACAGGTTTTGAATGATTTTGATTTTAATTTTGTGTTATGCGCAGGGTAATAAATTGTATAAATAAAAATATATAAAAAAAGGACCATATAAGAAACGCTTATATGTATAAGCGTTTCTTATACTCTCGCGCCAAATGACATAAAGAACGCTAATATTGATAAGCATTTTTTATAAATATTCATAAAGAACGCTTATAATAAACAAGCGTTTTTTATAGTTGGACATAAAGAACGCTTCAAGGTGAAAGCGTTCTTTATGCCTCGTAGATTCTCGCCGCCTTACCCACTTAAAAAACACTTTAGGGATAAGCGTTCTTTTAAATTAATGTATAAATAACGCTTACAACACGTTCTTTAAGAGGCTCGACCATTTGCGTCGCCGGCATAAAAACGGTTATAAAACATTCCAAAAAGACAAATAAAAACGCTGTTTATTCCTTTTTTCCAGCAGTGAGTACCAGCTAGGGGAACTATGCCAAAAAAGAGAAAACCGATGAAACCAAGGTCGGATGTGTGGCAACATTTCACCAAGGTAACTGATGCTAATGGGAATTTAAAGGCTAAATGCATGCATTGTAAATAATTATTTGCATGTGAGTCTAAGCAAAGTGGTACAAGCTCATTGAGAGCTCACGTGAATTCTTGTCTTAGACGTATAGAGATGGATAACACACAATCACAGTTAATTTTCGGACAAGGTAATTTAGGAGAAGGTGTGTTATCTCATTGGAAATTTGATGAAGCTCATTCTAGGAAGATGTTAGCTCATATGATTGTTGTTGACGAGCTACCCTTTAAGTTTGTGGAGAAAAATGGTTTTAGACGTTACGTTCAATCATTGAATCCTAAAGCTCATATTCCATCTAGGCAGACGGTTGCTCGGGATATATTTCAACAATATGAGGAGGAAAAGTTGAAATTGAAAGATTATTTAGTTTCCTCTAGACAAAGGGTTTGTCTAACGATGGACACATGGACATCTGTCCAAAATTTAAGTTATATGTCATTGACAGCACATTACATTGACAAGGAGTGGATTTTGAATAAGAAAATTTTAAACTTCTGTCAAATCACTAGCCACACAGGAGAGGCTTTAGGAAAGGCTGTCGAGGAGTGTCTTCTTGGGTGGGTAATAGACAGGGTCTTCACAGTAACATTGGATAATGCTAGTGCTAATGATGTTGCCATTGCTTACTTGAAGAGAAAAATCAAGAATTGGAAAAAAAGTGTTTTGGATTGTAAGTACTTGCATATGAGGTGTGTTGCTTATATTATAAATTTGATTGTTATGAGTGGAGTAAAAGATAATGAAGTTGAAATTGCTATCAAGAAGATCAAAGCTGTTGTGAGGTATGTTAAGAAATCTCCTCTTAGACTTGCGAAATTCAAGAGTTGTGTGACAAGGGCAAAGATAGAGAGTAAGGCACTCTTGAGATTAGATGTGAGCACTAGGTGGAATTCCATATACCTAATGTTAGCAGCAGCTGAAAAATTTGAAAGAGCCTTTGAAATTTATTCGGAGGATGATAGAAATTTCAATGATGATCTGATTGTTAATGCTGGTGGTGTTCTTGTTGAGGAGGATTGGATCATTGCTAGAAGGTTGAATGGTTTTCTGGAGCATTTCTATGATGTGACTAATAAAGTCTCTGGTTTTTTGTATGTCACTTCTAACAACTTTTTTTATGAGATGATGCACATTTCTAATTTGCTGGATGAGTCTTGTGCTAGTGGTGATGTGTTGTTCAGATCTATGGCTAGGGGGATGAGGGAAAAGTATGAAAAGTATTGGGGTGGTATGGAGAAAATGAATATGTTGTTATACCTTGCTTGCATACTTGACCCGGCCCAAAAGCTCAAATATGTTGAATTTGTTGTTAATGAGAAGTTTGAGTCAGAATTGGTGGAAAAGATTTGTGCCCAAATCAGAGAATCCTTGAATGAAATGTATAGTTGGTATGAAAGGGATTCCAGACCAGTTGCCTCAAATGTTACTGATAAAGTTTCTTCTCTCCCATCTTCTTGTTCTACTTCTGAAACTTCACTTGGGAAAAGTAAATATGGAAAAAAGTTTAAGACAATGTTAGGAAATGATGAGGGCATGTCAGATCTTGTGAGGTACTTGAAAGAGGAGCCAACAAATGATTCCATTGATGTTCTAAAGTGGTGGAAGATCAATAGTGAACGTTTCCCCATACTAAGTGAGATGGCTCGAGATGTGTTGGTGTCCCTATCTCTACGGTAGCTTCTGAATCAGCGTTTAGTACCAGTGGAGTACTTGATGATTTTATGAGCTCTTTGAATGTAGATATGGTCCAAACTCTCATATGCTTGCAAAATTGGCTAACAAACCAAATTATTTCAACCAGGGTAGAAGAAGAACCTGAGGAGGTGGAAGAACTGCAGAAAGGTATTTACATTAGATTAGTTTGTATTATGTTGTTGCACTTGTTCATAATAATTAATTCTTATCTTTTCTTTTACATAAATGACTAACCTTTCTATTAAATCAACAATATTGGGAGTATGAAAGATGTGGATTCGGTAAGTTTATTTTCTACACTTCCCTTGCTGTTTGAATAGCTACTATGAGCAACATACTTTCACTCTACTTAATTTCTTTATTTATTTATCTCTTCAGCTCTTGATTTTGGTGACGAACTGTTGTTTGAAGAAATGTCTTATATAGATCATTGTTGAATGGGTGTTGCTGAACTGTTGTTTGAATGTGTGCTGCTGTATATGCCTCCCCCTCAGCCTGACATCTCCCTCCCTGTGTTGAATGTTGCTGAACTGTTGTTGAACGAGTGTTGCTAAACTGTTGTTGAATGGGTTTTACTGAACTGTTGTTTGAATATCAAACTGTTGTTTCCATGGCTACGTAATTCTGTTTGTTCGGAGTTAGATTTGTTAGTTGAAAGCTTAGTTGGTGCTCATGCAGAACTTGATTCAAAAGAAGAATATGCAGCGGTCGGGAGTGAGGTATGTGATTAATGCAATAATGCTCGTGGTTTTTTTACTTGTTTGCTGTCTGTCTTCATTTCACAAGGGCTGCTGACTGATTGACTTGAAATTGTAGGGCTAGTTTGGCAAATGTTGTTTTGGTAGCTCTTATTCATTGGAAAATAAGTCACTACTGTACTGTTTCATATTCCCTTGCCTTTGACAGATTTTGGCAATATAAGTCCCATAGAATGTTGCTCCTATTAAAAGACGATCACCATGTAGGAATTGACGCAAGTACTTGGCTGAAGCGCATTCATAAATAAGTAGTCATGGTAAAATAATGCTCTTTTCATGTTATATTTATGAGTGGAATTAATTTGTTATGCTCTTTTATTGTATGGTGTTGTTCAGATTAGAACTTCTTGTGAGCCCCTCTACAAGTGTGGAAGGGAGATGATTACGGTTGTCTTGCTGACTTGCTTTGAAGGAAGAGATGATGGAAGTGAGACTACTACTAGTTGAGCTTGAGAGTTAAGAGAATGTTCAATGTTTAATTAGACTTCACCTTGTAACAAAAACAAATCAATTACTGTTTTTTTGGTAGATAGTCATGTGACTTAGATGATTTGAGGTAAAATTCCCCATCTTTGGCTTCAACAGCCATCGCAATGTGCTGTTGTGCAGCAATTATAGACTGTAGTTCGGTTTTTTTCTTCAGGATAACTCGTTTTACTTATATAATTTCGGTTTACATATATATATTTCGATTTTTAATAATTTTTTCGGTTTATGCGGTTATACAGTCAAATCGGTTAATTCGGTTGGCCGAATAACCAAAAATAGATTCGGTTCGGTTATCAGTTATGCGGTCATCTAGAATTTTGGTTTTTGGTTAAATCGGTTTTTGGTTAGTTCGGTTATTAGAATGTAATTCGGTTATAACCGAATTAACTGAAAAACCGAACGGTTATTAACAATTCAGTTTTCGGTTGACCTTCGTTTCACAAAATTTTATAATATTATGGCAGTGTTTACTTGAAACAGTAAAAAAAAGTACCAATTTCGAACAATTCTAGTGAACAAACTTGTATTTCTACTGTAATCCACAATACTAGATCTACATCCCACGATCAAATGAATTAACCACAAACTTAAGAATATCATAACTTTGTTCTTATAATTACTTTATCCACATAAAACACACGTTTGGTCAACATTTTCAGTTCTCACCATACCACCGACTCCTAAAATTGCTACCTTGAATGGTGACCTAGCAACGACAAGTCTTATACGGCACACCATAAACATGAACAATTTATTACCATCAATAAATTCTAACACTGAATCTAACTATTATCCACGGTCGAAGGTTCACATTCACCTCACGCCTCCTATTGATCATAATTAAGAATTTACTTCAAAAAAAAAAATGAAAATTTCAAACCCAACATCCGCCACTAAGGATCAATAATCCTTATGTCAATGCACGAGTAAGTTAGAATGAGAGACAAGTGTCAAGATGGTTTAGCTTCACCCTCTTCCGTGAGATAACAATACCGGTAACTGACCTATTTGGATAGTACGCTCACATTCCCATTGGCTAATGGTGCTTTTTCTTTATAGACAACGGGCAGTCTAAACGTCTTATCTAGTCTACCATCATTTTGGTGGCTACCTTGTACTCTTTAGTTCTATGGTTGAGTAGGCTCTAATTATACTTTGGAATGACCCTAACTTGCTTTGTATTATTTTCTATTGAGCTTATTTAGCGCTTTATATTGATAAAGCACTACGTTAATTAATATCTGTCATTTTAGAATGTGATTCTTGTTTAAAAATATCTGTCATTCTAGTTTTTTGACACACTTCTTTCCACTTTTACCCCTATTATTTAATTATAAAAATAATTATTATCTAAATGGAAAAGTAAAAAGTAGGGGCACATGCGTCATTATCCTACTTTTCGTGTGCAAGTTTCTAAAATGACAGTTATTGTTGAACGGTGGAAGTATTATTTTACATTTATCGTGATTCTTAACAATAAACGACACTCATATATTACTTTAATTGGGTAACTTGCCATATATATAGTTTTATATAACACATTTTCTTCCTAAAGCAAGCAATAGCATAATCTGTTATAGAATAAACATCCTATACGACGCTCTATTTGGTGTTGTTCAGTCATTCAATCATCATTCTCATTTTATAATGGAAGACTTAGTGGTTTTACCGGCCCTCGGACCGTTTGTTTTGGCTGCTCCGACAGATCAACCTATCACTTCGATGGTCCGTTTAAGGGTAATTAACTCCTTTCATTTGCAATATATAGTCAAGAAATCGTAGACCAGAAGATGGTGGCGAAGTTTCTCGGGGTTCCCTTCATGTTGAGATGAGTTGGTTTGTTGTGTTGTGTTGTGTGTGTTAAGAAAAAGGCAGAGCATCAGAGTGTGTTGGATTCCCTTCATGAAGACAAATGTGGTGTTGCTAACTAATGACTGATGATGAGGAACCCTGCGCAATTATATTTGACGGAAAGGTATGATGTTATTTGACTTCCTTGATGTCCTGAAGTGACAGTCTTCATGACCATTTTAATATCTTGTCCAACTGAAAGCTTGCTCAAATCCTACAAGTTACACCACTCTCACTGGTGGAACGGAACCCTTTAATTACGGTCCAAAACCGTGTATAATTACGGTTGTGGACCGTAATCTACGTGGGCGTCAATAAAGATGGCGACGTCTTTAATTACGGTTTTAAACCGTAATTAAAGGCCCTTTTCCGGCCCGCATGTCATTGACTTTACATTACGGTTATTGGTAAAACCGTGATCTAAAGTCCTTCGGCGCGCGACCAATAACCGTAATGTAAAGCCGACACTTTAGATGACGGTTTTGGAAATAACCGTCATTTAAAGTCTTTTGGCGCGCGCGCCCAAAGGACTTTAGATGACGGTTATTGTTAGAACCGTCATCTAAAGTGTATTTTTTTTTATTATTATTTTTTTTACAAATCTACACAATTGCAACAGAGACAAAATTGTAACAGATAAGCAACAGAGGGCAGAAACTGCACAATTGAACCACCTGAATCAAATACCAACAACACAAATTCATTCTCTGCGCACAATTGCAACAGAGATAACATCTAATAAAGCACCAGATCGAAAATCTGTAACATATTCAATTGCATATTCAATCTGTTACACAATTGCAACAGAGATAACAATTGCAAATTCATTCTCTGCGCACAATTGCAACAGAAATATTCAATACAACAGCTAGAATCTGTTACAGCAGCAGCAGCTAGCAATTCATTACAAAAAATATAATCTGTTACAGGCAGCAACTAACAGAATCAGAGGGCTACAAAGGTAGTGTAACCTATACATGGTAGATACAGCTAGGATGACTCCCAGCAAGAAATAGCATAAAACAGAAGCGTAAAACAATACAAAAACGGTGCAGAAAACTGTAAAAAACAAAATCCATGATAGCAGCATCAGAGCTAGCTAGTCTACCACTCCATTCTCATAAACATGGCTGCCATGCTCTCTCTGACATGCAACAAGTCGGCAGGAGCATAAGTCTTGAATCTGGCATAATGCTCTTTAATCTGCAACAAGAAAAGGAATGGAACACATAATGAGATTAAGATAAAGACACAAAAAATCTGCCGAAAGAATTAAATACAAGACAGCGTTCGTATTACCTTGTCTATATCATTCTTAAAACCTGGGAAGTACCCGCAGAACTCGTACATATACCGCATCACGTAGTACCCGCAACTCTTAGAATCCCTTTGGGTAGGGCACTAAATCACCAAAATTCACAAATGTAAAACAATTGTACAAAGATAATAGCAGCACGAATGAAATACATGAATTACCAAACCTGGATGTAATCGACGGTCAAATCACCAAACTCTCCCTGAGGGGTTTTTTTGTAACAACTGTTACATATATTAACAAAAGCGTTTAGCAAAATGAACAAGTACATTAATTTTGGTTCAAAAAACTTACAAACAATTAAATAGTAATAAAAACTTACTCTTTGATTAAGTCTTCAGTGTTGAATTCTGTCCACTGCCCTAGTGGATCTAGAACGAGCAGAGTAGCGGTGGCAGCGCAGAATATAAACAAAGCCCAGTGGTGGCTACAATGTCAAATACAAAATGAAATGAGAAATGAAGGTAAAAAGTTAGCTAATTAGTATGTAATTTTATATTAGAACTCACGTTTGGTGATACGGCATTAGAATGAATAATTTATTCTGTTGATCAACAACATTGAAGCAATGAATCATGTATTCACAAAACCTCCCCGGGTCCCTAGTGACTGAGTCGTACGATAAACGCTCCGGGCACACCGCAGTAATGGAGGTCATGTCCTTCTCAGCACATCTCTCAAGCAGACATCTATTATATCACATGTACTATAAAAAGTTAGCCAATGCAACTTCATAGATACTTACTCTATATGTTTTTACAGTATGAGGAAAGAACACTTACTTTAGATAAGCTTGAATAATGTTAATGTTCAGATAATCTCCACACATCATCTCTCTGATGTCCTCAAAGTTGATTGCCGTGATCATATCTTCTTCGTAGTGAAACATCGACTTTGGAAGCGTCATCATGAAGTTGTTAGTTTGAGATGACTTCAACATGATCTTGTCGTAGAGATTCATCTGCTTGGCCCCCAAAACATTAACAAGTTTTTGTGGCAGTGCGAGCTTATTTTTAGGCGCCTCAGAAGTCCTGGTGCGACCCCGGACGGGCGCTGGATTCTTACCTTTCGCACCCCGACTCACTGGATTCTTACCCTTCACACACAAACAGTAAAGCATAAATGTAAAGATAATTACTAATTGATTATTATAGTAACATTAAACATTTATCTAGAACATACCCTTGTACTTCTGACAGGATTCGCCGGCGCGCAGATCTCTTCTTCTCTGGGCCGGGATACGCGGCGAGGAAGCTCAGGGATCTCAGGATTCGCCGGCGCGCTGGTCTCTTCTAGTCTGGGCCGGGTTACGCGGCGAGGAAGCTCAGGGATCTATAATAGATTAGATTAGACACTTAATGCTAAATAATGCATTTTATTAGATACTAAATGGTTGTCAAACAGTCTTACCTCATCGGTGACAACAATATAACATGCTGGCCAGGGCAATATGTCTCCCTTCGCTTCGATCAGCGTGCATTTGTTGTCAAACGCCATCGGAAGGTATGCATGCTCAAATCCATCAACTATCAGGTCCAAGGTCACACACGTAGAATGGGGGTAGACGTACGAAACTGATGAGCGTGAGTGGACCTGATGGCAACACCGTCCCATAGGCTGCATCTACAGGGTGCCCTTCTAATGGTATTTGGAGACGACATTTTTTTTGCTCCTTTAATAAACAGAGATAATACGTGAAATAAATAAGTGAGTCCAATCTAATACTATTTAAATAACTTTATTTTAGGAGAAAAATAGTTAAACAAAGTTAACCTGGATGTTGGCAAAAGGGTACGGGTCAGCGGCCGGAGCACAACTAGACGAGGAAGCAGTCGAGGAGGATCTGCTGCTGCTGAGTAGTCGCATGTGCAATCGCATTCAACGCTTCCTGCAGCCTCTCCTCGATAGCCCGACGCTCAGCAGCCTGTTTCTCGTCATTAGCTTGGCGCTCAGCAGCGAACCTACGCTCTACCATCGCCTCGACTTCAGCAGCACTCAGCTGACCCTTCCTAGCAGATGGCGGGAATACGTTCTTCTGACGTACTTCTCCCCCAAATCCTCTAACACGCCCTGGGTGATCCTTCTTCCCAAGCATTTGATTGAGCGCGTCGTCTTGAGAAGGAGGAGCGTGTAAGTCTACTTCTCCTCTCTGTGCCGCTTCGTACTGTCCAATTTTCAAAGAAGTTAACACTAAATTTAAGATCAACAAACACTTGAGTATATAAGTAAATTATTTAACAGCTACTTTCAAATACTTACAATTTGGTTAGCCAGTTGTTCCATCGCAGCATTAGGAAATATCCTCTGACCTTCGCTGGTCGTTTTCTGGCGTCCCAGTATGTACATCTGCACCCTCCTCGCCTCAGAGACATCCTCGATCGGGCATTCACTTCCATCCTCGTTCCTCCGTGTCAGCAAACCAGCTTCTTTCCATCCCTGTACCTGTCAAAGGCTGGCGCGCCATGCTGTGATCAGTTTTCCCATCGAACTCTTTCGCCATCTTTCGATACTTATGTCCTTTTGGAAGCATTTTTCGGTGGCCCATATACACGGTTTTCCCACTATGTTTCAAGCGAATGCTACAAGTGTTTTCACCACAAATCGGACACGCCAACGCCCCCTTGATTGAATAGCCTGAAAGATTACCATAGACGGGGAAATCATTGATTGTGCAGTACAACATAACACGCAAATCGAAGTCCTCTTTACTGAATGAGTCATAAACCGTAGCCCCTTCATTCCACAAGAGTTGTAGATCCTCTATCAAAGGTTGTAGGAATACGTCAATTTTGTTGCCCGGTTGTTTTGGACCAGATATTAACAAAGACAACAAGATGTGTCTTGGTTTCATGCATAACCACGGCGGTAGATTGTAAATAACCAAAAGCACAGGCCAGGTACTATGTATGCTACTCAAAGTACCGTAAGGGTTCATCCCATCTGTGCACAAGCCTAGCCTTAGGTTTCTCGGTTCGTTACCAAACTCAGGAAATTTTACGTCTATTTCTCCACTGTGGTGCATCAGCGGATGTCTCAATCTGCCATCCTTTTTCCTGTGAACTGAATGCCATCGAAGATTCTCCGCGTCTTTCTCAATGGAGAACAAACGTCTGAACCTTGGAATGATGGGCAGGTACCACAGTACCTTAGCTGGTGAACCTTTCTTACTACCGCTGTTGTCAGTTTGTGTTTCTTATACCGTGACGCTCCACATGCTGAACAGCTTTCAGCAAATTCATCCGATTTCCAAAACAACATGCAACCATTTGGACAAGCATGAATTTTCTGGTACCCCATACCCATTGGGCACATCATTTTTTTGGCTGAGTACGTAGTCGTTGGTAAAACGTTGTCCACCGGAAGAACGTATTTCAATAGTTCCAGGAGGTCAGTGAAACTTACGTCACTCCAGCCATGTTTCGCTTTCAAGTTGAATAGCTTGAGGACGACACTCTACTTGCTTAACTTTGTAGGGTCACACCCGGGGTACAACGGTGTTTTGGATGAATCCAACAAATTTTCATGCTTGTCTGGCGTGTTAGAGTAATGTTGTTCCACATCTTCGAGCATAGTCTCAATGTCATCATCCTAGAAATCTGGCTCAATGTTCGCTGTAACGTCTTCTGGATCACCAGCAACTGTATCATCTCCAAGTTCTTATTAATCAGCCCGAAGTGGGCAAGTAGTGTAGAAATCAGCCCACGAACTAGGTCGCAATTAACTGTGAATCTGGGCACAAATATATGAACAAGGTTAGAACATTTGCCATTACACTCTCAGGATTCGATACAAACGAGCTTAGAACTTGCAATCGAAATGCATGTATATGAACAAGGTTAGAAAAAAACGACAATCAATCGATCGCATACCCAATACGCGATAGAGACGTCGACGGTGAGACCAGTGGTAGATGGGTGGTGACCGGCAGCGATGGGAGTGACAAAGGTGGTGGGAGCGACGACGACGATGGCCGTTAGCAAGGTGACGGGAGAGAGGCGATTTCAGTGAGGAAGATAGCGCGAAAGAGAAGAAGAGTTACTGTGAGTAGAGTGTGCAGAGTGTAGGCAAATGTTTTAAATGGACTTTAGATTACGGTTTACATGTAAACCGTAAACTAAAGTCACACTTTACATGACGGTTCCCAAAAAAACCGTAATCTAAAGTGTAACGAAATTAAAAAAAAAAGCGCGATAATTATTTGGCATATGTTGGGTTTCAAACATAGGTAACACATTAATATAAAGTTTTTATTAATCTAAAATACACTGGTAAAACGACGTCGTTTACCGTAATCTAAAGTGTAACGAAATTAAAAAAATAGCGCGATAATTATTTGGCATATGTTGGGTTTCAAACATAGGTAACACATTAATATAAAGTTTTTATTAATCTAAAATACACTGGTAAAACGACGTCGTTAACTGTAATTTAGATTACGCGCGGAGTCAAAAAAATCAAATAATACGGGAAATATTTGGCGTCAGGTCAAAACGACGTCGTTGACCATCAGTCGGAGGTAGGCGCGCCTTTTTTAGGACGGACTTTAGATGACGGTTATAGTGAAACCGTAATCTAAAGTCCGTTGACCGTAAAGCGCGCGTCAACACGGGACTTTAGATTACGGTTTCACTAATAACCGTCATCTAAAGTCCGTCCTAAAAAAGGCGCGCCTACCTCCGATCGATTATTGATTACGGTTAATTCAATCATCGTCGCTAATTAATTTCGGCCTTCCTATTAATCACGGTGTCTGTTAAAGTCGTGATTAAACCACCGTCATTAAAGGCGCGCGTTCCACCAGTGTCTGTACGTGTCTGTAGGGATCTTTGATAAGTTTGCTAACTAGCTCGATGGCTCTTATATGAGGTATCTAGTTCTAGTCTTTTAAAGGAGTGACGTACGTCTACCTTCATCATTAAACAAATCTCTCTAATCATTAATTAACCTCCTCATTTTAATTTTTCTCGGTATAGAGAAATGTGTGAAAGAAATTTTATTGTGAATGCACTCAAAGTTGCCCTGCGTGTAGGTCATTAGGGGACCTACTTGTAATGTAAGACAAAGGGGCCTGATTCAACCAATTCAAATTATTTTTGGATGTTCTTTTATTGTCCCCTCAAACTACTGGAGTGTAGTTGTGGCCTTTTGTCAAATTATTCAACTTTATCTCATACATTCTTACTTTTTTTTTCCTCTTAATTCAGTTTTTAAAGGGCAAGGGACTTTACTGAATATTTATGTTAATCTAATAATATAGTTATTAAATATATGCATAATTTACATATATAGCTTCTCGTAATTAAAGACATATATTCAATCTAAGTAGTACAAGTAATTCCCAATTCTCTATAATTTAATAACTGAAAGTTTAACATTTTTCTATACACATCAAACTTTTTTTTTTTTGATTGATGATAATAAAAATTAAATTATTGTTTTAATTATAGTTGGTGAATATGCCTAATTTGACTCATAAAGTTAATATCTAGTAATTGAGAGGTTAGAAATGGAGTAGTATAATTATTTGCCACATAATAGTTAAAAATTCGTTTCAAGTTATTAACATTGAATAAATGATGGTGAATGTTGCTGTAAAAAATAAAAAAAAGTATGAAACGGAAGCTGTTATTGAAATACAAGGTATATCTGCCAAATGTTACCAGAATGAAAGTAAAATTTCCGATAACAATTCAAGTTATGTTTAATAATGTGTTAATTAAACATTAACATATTTTATACATGTTCCGGCTCCGCCCTGATCTGGCGGTTGTCTTTGTAGTGTTGAACATCATCGATCTTTCTGTTTGTATTAGCTAATTTGGGTGGCTCCTCCTCGATCGTCTTGTCAACGTGATAACTAATTAATGGTAACATGCTTGGCACGTATAAGGCTTTTCCGCAGGGCGTATCCAAGGGGGTACACGTGGGTCACGTGACCCCACGTTTTTCAAAAAATTTAGAGATTTCTATATGTATAATAATTAGAGTTTATATATATATAGTATAGTGACCCCATATGTCATAGGGTTGTTGATGTGTAGTGGTAAGGGGTAAAAGCATTGAATAAATTATCCTGGTTCAAATCCAACTATGAGCAAATATGTTAAAAAATTTTCCTTCAAACAATAGTGACCCCACATAATTATATTCTGGCTCCGCCCCTGCTTTCCGCATACTTAATTGCCATTAAAGGGAGAGGAGGTACCTAATGATATGATAGTAACACTTGACTATTATTATAGTAGTAACTTAAAGTGTGCCTATATAGGATTATAATATGAAAATTGAGGAAGAAAAATAGGAAAAGTTTTGTGTGTAATTAAACTATATAATCTATTAAGTTTTCTTATTATATGCTATGTTTATGTTTGGGCATATTACTAGATTCGGAGAGAGTGGTCGCTCTCTAATTACCAAAGAACCTTCTTATGATATAGCTAGGGCGCATATATAATTGGGGGGTAGGCGGGGTAGTAATTAATGGATGGATATTTATAGGACCTACGTACTGTCTGGAGTATGAATTTCCATCCCAACTAACCGGAGCCCCACTATAATATATATAAATATATGCAGATAGGTACCATCTCTAAATTACTAAGTAGAAAGAAAAGGAAGTGAGGGGAGGACTACTGTGTGTACAGATAAAGATATCTGCGTATATATCCCTTTTCAGCGGACGCTTTCATGAATTTATTGTTTACCAGTTCAGTCCCTCTCAAAAATCTACCTCTCTCAGGAGATCGGTAGAAGATTAATGAGGAGAGGAAGAAGACGATGAATGTGAACATCTGGGATTGGGTTGGTTTGTTTGTTAAGTCCGGGATTTCGGACTTTCCGCCGTGTTGAACGGGTGGCTACCTTCAACCAGGGCGGCCGGGCCGGGTCACAGGTAGGGTTTTGCCAAAGTTTAAAATGGGACATGGCTTGATTAATATTTAAACGATACATTAGGGACATGATTGACACAACAGGTGAGATTTATATTGACCAGGAGTGGACCCAGAGGTATGAATGAATTGCCATACAGATTACAGACATTCATTTTAATTAAACCATACATACCTATTGCTGTCTCAAGTATACCATTCGGTCATGAAACCGTAACGTTGACACGTATTTGATGTTTTAGCTCACTTGTTAAATTCTGGTCGTGTCCCTTATATATGGTGTAATCGAAGTATGCAAATTGTCTCGATAGTTTATCAAACTAGTTAGTTTATTTTCATATGATGATATGCAAGTCCCGAAAATGGCTAAACCACTGATCAACTACTTTGGATAAAAAGGACATTGGCTTTTCATTTTGAGAGTTTGGATTAAATGAGCCACGCACCTTCTTTTTTCTTATTGGCTAGTAAATTACAAAAAAAACGAAAGGTATTTTTGAAATTCAAAATAAAAAAACATCACCAGGAAGGAACAGTAGTGTAAACACTTCAAATAACAGTTAATCATCAAAAAAGGACGATAACAATAAATACCTGGAAACCATGCATCTTGCCTGATCAGTGTTGTCGACGACCTATATCGAATATATATAGCAACTCACTGTACAAGCTTTATTAAGTGTAAAATATTTCAATGACACTTCGTTTCCCATCCATGAAACTAATAAGTTAAGTACCGTTAATTTAAACAAGGTAATACAACGAAAAAACAACCTGATTATCGATCTATCTGTTGATGCTTCTCTGTTTGTAACCAACAATTCTAGCGTGCGGTTGGAAAA
>CM041778.1:21535589-21563395 GCA_023374045.1 Limonium bicolor | reverse complement strand
AACTGAATTTTTAATAACCGTTTCGGTTTTTCGTTTATTCGGTTATAAACCGAATTACATTCTAATAACCGAACTAACCAAAAACCGATTTAACCGAAACCAAAATTCTAGATGACCGCATAACTGATAACCGAACCGAATCTATTTTTGGTTATTCGGCCAACCGAATTAACCGATTTGACTGTATAACCGCATAAACCGAAAAAATTATTAAAAATCGAAATATATATATGTAAACCGAAATTATATAAGTAAAACGAGTTATCCTGAAGAAAAAACCGAACTACAGTCTATAATTGCTGCACAACAGCACATTGCGATGGCTGTTGAAGCCAAAGATGGGGAATTTTACCTCAAATCATCTAAGTCACATGACTATCTACCAAAAAAACATAATTGATTTGTTTTTGTACAAGGTGAAGTCTAATTAAACATTGAACATTCTCTTAACTCTCAAGCTCACTAGTAGTAGTCTCACTTCCATCATCTCTTCCTTCAAAGCAAGTCAGCAAGACACCGTAATCATCTCCCTTCCACACTTGTAGAGGGGCTCACAAGAAGTTCTAATCTGAACAACACCATACAATAAAAGAGCATAACAAATTAATTCCACTCATAAATATAACATGAAAGAGCATTATTTTACCATGACTACTTATTATGAATGCGCTTCAGCCAAGTACTTGCGTCAATTCCTACATGGTGATCGTCTTTTAATAGGAGCAACATTCTATGGGACTTATATTGCCAAAATCTGTCAAAGGCAAGGGAATATGAAACAGTACAGTAGTGACTTATTTTCCAATGAATAAGACTACCAAAACAACATTTGCCAAACTAGCCCTACAATTTCAAGTCAATCAATCAGCACAGCCCTTGTGAAATGAAGACAGACAGCAAACAAGTAAAAAAACCACGAGCATTATTGCATTAATCACATACCTCACTCCCGACCGCTGCATATTCTTCTTTTGAATCAAGTTCTGCATGAGCACCAACTAAGCTTTCAACTAACAAATCTAACTCCGAACAAACAGAATTACGTAGCCATGGAAACAACAGTTTGATATTCAAACAACAGTTCAGTAAAACTTATCACAACAGTTTAGCAACACTCTTCAACAACAGTTCAACATTCAACACAGGGAGGGAGATGTCAGGCTGAGGGGGAGGCATATACAGCACACATTCAAACAACAGTTCAGCAACACCCATTCAACAATGATCTATATAAGACATTTCTTCAAACAACAGTTCGTGACCAAAATCAAGAGCTGAAGAGATAAATAAATAAAGAAATTAAGTAGAGTGAAAGTATGTTGCTCATAGTAGCTATTCAAACAGCAAGGGAAGTGTAGAAAATAACTTACTCGAATCCACATCTTTCATACTCCCAATATTGTTGATTCAACAGAAAGGTTAGTCATTTATGTAAAAGAAAAGATAAGAATTAATTATTATGAACAAGTGCAACAACATAATACAAATAATCTAATCTAATGTAAATACCTTCTGCAGTTCTTCCACCTCCTCAGGTTCTTCTTCTACCCTGGTTGAAATAATTTGGTTTGTTAGCCAATTTTGCAAGCATATGAGAGTTTGGACCATATCTACATTCAAAGAGCTCATAAAATCATCAAGTACTCCACTGTACTAACGCTGATTCAGAGCTACCGTAGAGATAGGGACAGCCAACACATCTCGAGCCATCTCACTTAGTATGGGGAAACGTTCACTATTGATCTTCCACCACTTTAGAACATCAATGGAATCATTTGTTGGCTCCTCTTTCAAGTACCCTCACAAGATCTGACATGCCCTCATCATTTCCTAATTGTCTTAAACTTTTTTCCATATTTACTTTCCCAAGTGAAGTTTCAGAAGTAGAATAAGAAGATGGGAGAGAAGAAACTTTATCACAAACATTTGAGGCAACTGGTCTGGAATCCCTTTCATACCAACTATACATTTCATTCAAGGATTCTCTGATTTGGGCACAAATCTTTTCCACCAATTCTGACTCAAACTTCTCATTAACAACAAATTCAACATATTTGAGCTTTTGGGCCGGGTCAAGTATGCAAGCAAGGTATAACAACATATTCATTTTCTCCATACCACCCCAATACTTTTCATACTTTTCCCTCATCCCCCTGGCCATAGATCTGAACAACACATCACCACTAGCACAAAGACTCATCCAACAAATTAGAAATGTGCATCATCTCATAAAAAAAGTTGTTAGAAGTGACATACAAAAAACCAGAGACTTTATTAGTCACATCATAGAAATGCTCCAGAAAACCATTCAACCTTCTAGCAATGATCCAATCCTCCTCAACAAGAACACCACCAGCATTAACAATCAGATCATCATTGAAATTTCTATCATCCTCCGAATAAATTTCAAAGACTCTTTCAAATTTTCAGCTGCTGCTAACATTAGGTATATGGAATTCCACCTAGTGCTCACATCTAATCTCAAGAGTGCCTTACTCTCTATCTTTGCCCTTGTCACACAACTCTTGAATTTCGCAAGTCTAAGAGGAGATTTCTTAACATACCTCACAACAGCTCTGATCTTCTTGATAGCAATTTCAACTTCATTATCTTTTACTCCACTCATAACAATCAAATTTATAATATAAGCAACACACCTCATATGCAAGTACTTACAATCCAAAACACTTTTTTTCCAATTCTTGATTTTTTCTTCTCAAGTAAGCAATGGCAACATCATTAGCACTAGCATTATCCAATGTTACTGTGAAGACCCTGTCTATTACCCACCCAAGAAGACACTCCTCGACAGCCTTTCCTAAAGCCTCTCCTGTGTGGCTAGTGATTTGACAGAAGTTTAAAATTTTCTTATTCAAAATCTACTCCTTGTCAATGTAATGTGCTGTCAATGACATATAACTTAAATTTTGGACAGATGTCCATGTGTCCATCGTTAGACAAACCCTTTGTCTAGAGGAAACTAAATAATCTTTCAATTTCAACTTTTCCTCCTCATATTGTTGAAATATATCCCGAGCAACCGTCTGCCTAGATGGAATATGAGCTTTAGGATTCAATGATTGAACGTAACGTCTAAAACCATTTTCTCCACAAACTTAAAGGGTAGCTCGTCAACAACAATCATATGAGCTAACATCTTCCTAGAATGAGCTTCATCAAATTTCCAATGAGATAACACACCTTCTCCTAAATTACCTTGTCCGAAAATTAACTGTGATTGTGTGTTATCCATCTCTATACGTCTAAGATAAGAATTCACGTGAGCTCTCAATGAGCTTGTACCACTTTGCTTAGACTCACATGCAAATAATTATTTACAATGCATGCATTTAGCCTTTAAATTCCCATTAGCATCAGTTACCTTGGTGAAATGTTGCCACACATCCGACCTTGGTTTCATCGGTTTTCTCTTTTTGGCATAGTTCCCCTAGCTGGTACTCACTGCTGGAAAAAAAATAAACAACGTTTTTATTTGTCTTTTTGGAATGTTTTATAACCGTTTTTATGCCGGCGACGCAAATGGTCGAGCCTCTTAAAGAACGTGTTGTAAGCGTTATTTATACATTAATTTAAAAGAACGTTTATCCCTAAAGTTTTTTTAAGTGGGTAAGGCGGCGGGAATCTACGAGGCATAAAGAACGATTTCACCTTGAAGCGTTCTTTATGTCCAACTATAAAAAACGCTTGTTTATTATAAGCGTTCTTTATGAATATTTTAAAAAATGCTTATCAATATTAGCGTTCTTTATGTCATTTGGCGCGAGAGTATAAGAAACGCTTATCATATAAGCGTTTCTTATATGGTCCTTTTTTATATATTTTTATTTTTTATACAATTTATTACCCTGCGCATAACACAAAATTAAAATCACAAAATCATTCAAAACCTGTTTGTATTGAATATACCATATCAACCAAACTGGTGAATTTTAATTAATAGATCAACAGCAGTACTTTGTTTGCAATATAGCGCACATACGCTTAAGTGTAGTATCGATCAACTACAACATTTGTAACTAGCTAGTTAACCAAAATACTAAAAATGGTTCAAGTAATTCGATCATAACATGTACAATACAACCAGTTGAAAAAAGAAAAGATATATAGATCATGACTCATGACTTCTTCTGATCAATTTAGTGCTTTCAAACACATGTGTGCGCCCTCTCCTTATTGACAAACTTCAGATCGATTGGCTTGTGAATAATTGAGAAGAAATCAACAAGCTGCACAACAGAATTATAAAAGCGATTAAGTACACCTTTAAACTTATCCAAACATGTGCAAATAATTAAAATCACCAATTCAAACACAAAAGTACTTGTAATACGTACCTGAGAAGAAATTTCCAATTCGCTAAGATAGTTGTTACCTTTGTTGAAGATGAAAGTACCGACGATCATGATGATTCTTCTGCTGATACAAAAGAGACAGAAGAAGAAAAATATGGTACAAACAGAGGCAGATACAGATGAAAGGATGAATGAAAACTCAAAAACAGAGAGGTTGAAGAAATTGGCTAAATAGTTAAGTGAGGCTTCCATGAAGTAGAGTCCGGTGGCGATTAACGAATTACCGGCATACTTCATGACCTTGAATGAAGAAAACAGTTTTCTAGAGTAGTTGTATCAGAAGGATAAGAGGAACCTTAGTCGATTATATGGTGGCACGGGGGACTATATGAAGATAAAGTGGTACCAGATCGCCCGGTTGATGAGTTTCATGACTTATCGATGGAAACGGAAGTGGAGAAGGTAGACACTTCTCCATCTTCAGTTTGGATTGGATTCGCATCTTCTTTCAGTTTTAAACATCGATAGGTCGGAGAATCTTCAAACACTTGGACATGAATGTCTGTAGATTGCATGCAGTCAATTGGAATACTAGCCACACATTGTTGATGTGGGGTGCATCATACCTTTTAAAAAAACTAGATGAAAAACTCTTGGCAATTAAAAAGATTGAGAGATTCCCCCTAAGTATGATTCCCCCTGAGTTTGCATGTTAAGCGACTTTAACAAATGATAGCAATAAGTGATAGTTTTTATGCACAATAATGACAGCTTTTATGTTATAATGTAACCTTAGTAGATAACTTTATACTATGGTTATAGTATAACATAAAAGCTGTCACTTATTGTGCATAAAAGCAGTCACTTATTGCTATCAAGAAACAAATGATAGCAATAAGTGACAGCTTCTACACAATAAATGACAGCTTTTATGTTATACTATAACCATAGTAGAAAGTTATCTACCAAGGTTACAGTATAACATAAAAGCTGTCACTTATTGTGCATAAAAACTATCACTTATTGCTATCATTTGTTAAAGTCGTTTAACATGCAAACTCAGGGGGAATCTCTCAATCTTTTTAATTGCCAAGAGTTTTTCATCTAGTTTTTTTTAAAAGGTATGATGCACCCCACATCAACAATGTGTGGCTAGTATTCCAATTGACTGCATGCAATCTACAGACATTCATGTTCAAGTGTTTAAAGATTCTCCGACCTATCGATGTTCAAAACTGAAAGAAGATGTGAATCCAATCCAAACTGAAGATGGAGAAGTGTCTACCTTCTCCACCTCCGTTTGCATCCATAAGTCATGAAACTCATCAACCGGGAGATGTGGTACCACTTTATCTTCATATAGTCCCCCATGCCACCATATAATTGACTAAGTTTCCTCTTATCCTCCTGATACCACTATTCTAGAAAACCGTTTTCTTCATTCAAGGTTATGAAGTATGCCGGTAATTCGTTAATCACCACCGGACTCTACTTCGTGACAGCCTCACTTAACTATTTAGCCAATTTCTTCAACCTCTCTGTTTCTGAGTTCTCATTCATCCTTTCATCTGTATCTGCCTCTGTCTCTTTTGTACCATGTTTTTCTTCTTCTGTCTCTTTTGTATCAGTAGAAGAATCATCATGATCGTCGGTACTTTCATCTTCAACAGAGGCAGCAACCGTCTACATTGGCCAAATTCGTCTGACTTTTTATCCGATTTTCTTTGTGATGTTTCATTGTTGTCCAGTTCTGATTGCTCGGTCTGCTGAAGCTTCTACAGCATACATACTAGTCAGAGGTGACTAAAGGAATCGAAAAGGAGAGAAGAAAGGTCGTGAAGGAAAATAAAGTTGGTGGGCCCGTCCGAGTTCAATTTTTTTTATTATAGGTTGATGATGATCGAAGGTCATAGGCGCTAGCCAAAAAATGTAAAGGGATACTAAAATAATAACTACAAGAAAAGAAGCTGTAAGTAGCGCTAGAGGTCTCTAATATGGCCAATGGTGGTCATATAGATTTCCAAAACATTAAGGGTTAATTGGAATGCCTAGCTTGACCGGATAACAAATCTGAGAAGAATGTGAAGGAACTTAAAAGTTTTTGATGTAGGTATTGGTAGAAACGTAGATAAACTTCTTGGTGGATGTTAAGGTAAAAGCAATATGGGGAAGGGGAATACGTCAGGCAAGCTGTCGTAATGCTATGTCTTTGTAACTAATTAATACATCCTATAGTCATCTAATATTTGCACCCTAGGTTATACTATAATATAATATAGCATTAATTAATACACCCTATAATCATTTAACCAAATTAATTTCGCCATATATACTATATTTGTATGCATGCCGAAACGCATTATATTACACATTAATTCTCAAGTCCATTAATTGTACCAACACATATATACTACAACAAGCGCGCCTGATTAACAACAATCAGCACATGTATAGTAAAAACCAGCGCGCAAGTCCGTTGGTCTACATGCAAAGTTATTCCCAAACACACGTACACACTTTATTCACGCCGTTAATCGATCCCAAACAAACAGATAAACAGAGTATATGTTCCCGATTAACAAGTTTGGTTTGCAAGCACACATAGGTTAACAACAAATGCGCGCGCCACAGTTTGTTTGCATGCAAAATTATTCCCAAACAATACACACACAATATATTTCACGCCTTAATCACAAACAAACAGACGCCTTAATCCTTAATCCCAAACAAACAGAGCATGTATATTTTTCCTGATTAAGAAGTTCGGTTTGCAAAATTACCTCATCAGCACAAGAATAGAGCCGACTGATCTAGCGCGCATGTATGTTGTTCCTTTCGATACTTGGGGCCGGTTGTAATCCAGACGCCGCCGTGCGTGCGACAGGGGTCTGTTCCCTGTTCGTGCGATTTGCAAAATCAAAATTAATTACTGAAGAGTATATATATGAAACTAAAGGATCGATAGGCAAATATGTGTTCGCAGCTCAATAATATTACCGATAGCGAGAGAGCTCAAGGCGCCGACGATTGATATCGACGCATGCATGCATCAACAGTTTGGCCGCTTGGTTGCAGAGAAATGTTAGAAGCCAGTGAAGATGGCGAGCGCATATAGAAGAAAGGGGAAGAGAAGAGGTGTGCCGCGCAGAATCGAAATGAAATTTAATTTGGGATGGTTTGGATTGAGATATAGCTTAGCGTGTTTACAGAGAGCGTTTACAGAGAGTGGTAGGGGAACAGTCGCGATTTGATTGATGAAAAGACTGGGCGGGAGGGCGAAAAGATCTGAGTGTATTATAATTTAGGTAACATAAAAAACACTTCACTTAAGAAGCGTTCTTTATGCTAGCATAAAGAACGCTTCTTAAGTGAAGCATTTTTTATGTTATCGCGCCTAAACACATAAAAAAACGCTTCATTTCTGAAGCGTTTTTTATACATGTCTCTTTAAAGAACGCTTTGTAGAAAAGCGTTGTTTTTTACTTTGGGCTTGATAACAAAAACAACGCTTTGTAAACAAAGCGTTGGTTAAGATGTCCGGCCTATGATAAAAAAACGATTTACAATATAACCATTGTTAAAGGGGCGTTGTTTATTCTTTTTTTCCAGCAGTGACTGAAGCTGATGCTCCTTCTAAATCAGACTGAGTATCAGTTGGATGATTTGGAGTCCAGAACCGGAGGTGGCATCATTAGGATTGGGCGGGGTGTGTGATGACACTGATTCTCTTATAGCATTTGGGTTTCCACTAGTAGATTCCATCAGCAAAATGAGCAAAAAAGAAATTAATAAATCACAAATCACATCAGATTAGAGATGGAGAACTAGAGTGGAGAATAGGCTGCTGCACAGATGGGCACTGCCCCAGCATAAGCCATATTCTGATTTTATCATGTTGCAGCAGTATTTACACTGGTGGAATGCGAGCCTTTAATTACGGTCTAAAACCGTGTATAGTTACGGTTCTGGACCGTAATCTACGTCGGCGTCATTAAAGATGGCGACGTCTTTAATTACGGTTTAAAACCGTAATTAAAGGCCCTTTTCCGTCCCGCGTGTCATTGACTTTACATTACGGTTATTGGTAAAACCGTAATGTAAAGTGTACACTTTAGATGACGGTTTAAACAATAACCGTAATGTAAAGTCTTTTGGCGCGCGCGCCCAAAGGACTTTAGATTACGGTTATTGTTAAAACCGTCATCTAAAGTGTTTTTTTAATTTTTTTTTACAAATCTACACAATTGCAACAGAGCCAGAATTATAACAGATAAGCAACAGAGGGCATCAGACCAACAGATGTGCAGAAACTGCACAATTGAAACACCTGAATCAAATACCAACAACACAAATTCATTCTCTGCGCACAATTGCAACAGAGATAACATCTAATATACACCAGATCGAAAATCTGTTACAACAACAAAAAATATTCAGCTAGAATCTGTTACAGCAGCTAACAATTCATTACAAAAAATATTTAATACAGCAGCAGCAGCTAGCAATTCATTACGAAAAATATTCAATACAATAGCTAGAATCTGTTACAACAGCAGCTAGCAGAAAACAGAAGCATAAAACAGTACAAAAACGGTGCAGAAAACTGTACATGAAAACAAATCTATCATAGCAGCATCAGAGCTAGCTAGTCTACCACTCCATTCTCATAAATATGGCTGACATGCTCTCTCTGACATGATACAAGTCGTTTGGACTGTAAGTCGAGAATTTGGCAAAATGCTCTTTAATCTGGAACAAGAAAAGGAATGGAACACATAATGAGATTAAGATAAAGACACAAAAAATCTGCCGAAAGAATTAAATACAACACAGCGTTCGTATTACCTTGTCTTTATCATTCTTAAATCCTGGGAAGTACCCGCAGAACTCGTACATATACCGCATCACGTAGTACCCGCAACTCCTAGAATCCTTTTGGGTAGGGCACTAAATCACCAAAATTCACAAATGTAAAACAATTGTACAAAGATAATAGTAGCACGAATGAAATACATGAATTACCAAACCTTGATGTAATCGACGGTCAAATCAGCAAACTCTCCCTGAGGGGTTTTACTGTAACAACTGTTACATATATTAACAAAAGCGTTTAGCAAAATGAACAAGTACATTAATTTTGGTTCAAAAAACTTACAAACAATTAAATAGTAATAAAAACTTACTCTTTGATTAAGTCTTCAGTGTTGAATTCTGTCCACTGCCCTAGTGGATCTAGAACGCAGAGTAGCGGTGGCAGCGCAGAATATAAACAAAGCCCAGTGGTGGCTACAATGTCAAATACAAAATGAAATGAGAAATGAAGGTAAAAAAGTTAGCTAATTAGTATGTAATTTTATATCAGAACTCACGTTTGGTGATACGGCATTAGAATGAATAATTTATTCTGTCGATCAGCAACATGAAGCAATGATCATGTATTCACAAAACCCCCGGGTCCCTATTGACTGAGTCGTACGATAAACGCTCCGGGCACACCGCAGTAATGGAGGTGATGTCTTCTCAGCACATCTCTCAAGCAGACCTCTATTATATCACATGTACTATAAAAAGTTAGCCAATGCAACTTCATAGATACTTATTCTATATGTTTTTACAGTATGAGGAAAGAACACTTACTTTAGATAAGCTTGAATAATGTTAATGTTCAGGTAATCTCCAACATCATCTCTCTGATGTCCCCAAAGTTGATGCCGTGGTCATATCTTCTTCGTAGTGAAACATCGACTTTGGAAGCGTCATCATGAAGTTGATAGTTTGAGGTGACTTCAAAATGATCTTGTCGTAGAGATTCATCTGACGAGGCCCCAAAACAACAAGTTTTTGTGGCAGTGAGAACTTATTTTTAGGCGCCTCAGAAGTCTGGTGCGACCCCGGACGGGCTGGATTCTTACTTTTCGCACCCCGACTCACTGGATTCTTACCCTTCACACACAAACAGTAAAGCATAAATGTAAAGATAATTACTAATTGATTATTATAGTAACATTAAACATTTATCTAGAACATACCCTTGTACTTCTGACAGGATTCCGGCGCGCTGATGATCTCTTCTTCTCTGGGCCGGGATACGCGGCGAGGAAGCTCAGGGATCTCAGGATTCTCGCGCGCTGATCTCTCTTCTCTGGGCCGGGATACGCGGCGAGGAAGCTCAGGGATCTATAATAGATTATATTAGACACTTAATGCTAAATAATGCATTTTATTAGATACTAAATGGTTGTCAAACAGTCTTACCTCATCGGTGACAACAATATAACATGCTGGCCAGGGCAATATGTCTCCCTTCGCTTCAATCAGCGTGCATTTGTTGTCAAACGCCATTGGAAGGTATGCATGCTCAAATCCATCAATTATCAGGTCCAAGGTCACACGCGCGTAGAATGGGGGTAGACGTACGAAACTGATGAGCGTGAGTGGACCTGATGGCAACACCGTCCCGTAGGCCACATCTACAGGGTGCCCTTCTAATGGTATTTGGAGACGACATTTTTTTTGCTCCTTTAATAAACAGAGATAATACGTGAAATAAATAAGTGAGTCCAATCTAATACTATTTAAATGACTTTATTTAAGGAGAAAAATAGTTAAACAAAGCTAACCTGGATGTTGGCAAACGGGTACGGGTCAGCGGCCGGAGCACAACTAGACGAGGAAGACGGTCGAGGAGGATCATGCTGCTGCTGAGTAGTCGCATGTGCGATCGAATTCAACGCTTCCTGCAGCCTCTCCTCGATAGCCCGGCGCTCAGCAGCCTGTTTCTCCTCATTAGCTTGGCGCTCAGCAGCGAACTTACGCTCTACCATCGCCTCGACTTCAGCAGCACTCATCTGACCCTTCCTAGCAGATGGCGGGAATACGTGCTTCTGACGTACTTCTCCCCCAAATCCTCTAACACGCCCCGGGTGATCCTTCTTCCCAAGTATTTGATTGAGAGCGTCGTCTTGAGAAGGAGGAGCGTGTATGTCTATTTCTCCTCTCTGTGCCGCTTCATACTGTCCAATTGTCAAAGAAGTTAACACTAAATTTAAGATCAACAAACACTTGAGTATATAAGTAAATTATTTAACAGCTACTTTCAAATACTTACAATTTGGTTAGCCAGTTGTTCCGTCGCAGCATGAGGAAATATCCTCTGACCTTCGCTGGTCGTTTTCTGGCGTCCCAGTATGAACATCTGCACCCTCCTCGCCTCAGAGACATCCTCGATCGGGCATTCACTTCCATCCTCGTTCCTTGTGTCAGCAAACCAGCTTCTTTCCACATGTCGAGGCTGCCCACATATCCCCTTCGTCCCATGGTGTGGGGGTAGAGATTAGCTTCACGGTTTTGCCGTGCTTGTTCTTGTCTTTGCTGTTAAGAAAGTACAACAGAAATTAATTAGAAAATCAGGGATAAAGCATTATGAGCATTAATTCAGAAAAGAGTACACACAAACATACCCTGAACTCGGGGGTGGAGTGCCGCTCAACGAACACCTTCCACTCCTCTTCAGTGATCATGCCGTTGTACACAACATACGGCGGAGGCTCACGTGGGGGCACCCTGTTGATCCAGTGCTCAACCAAGTAGTGGCGGAATGATTTAGCTTTGCCGGACACCAAAGAAAGAACGGTCTTCTTCACTTCTTCTGGGATCTTGTATCGTTCTTGCACCTTCTTCCAGATGGTCTCCTTAACTTCTTCCGGGACTTGTTTCCATGTGTGGTTGATGCAGCAATGTGATCTGGCCAGAGTCCCTAGCATACTAGCGAACTCTGACCTGCTGCCCCCACAATACCTCCCATACTTGTCCCACAGAAGACTGATCTCATCCGGTTTCTGCAGTTTCAACCCACGGGTCGGACCTCTACCTCTGGGTCTCTGAGTAGCACTCGTAGAAGGTGCACTCATGGAAGGGCCAACAGCAGCAGCAGCGGCAGATGTAGATGGGCCAGCAGCAGTAGCGGCACTGGTAGAAGGAACCGGTACCATTTGCTGCTCATTTTCGAACTCACGGCAATATAAATCGAAGTCTTCATCAGCCATGCCTGCAAGGATTGAAATAAAATTTGAATTAAATTAAGCATTTCATAATGGTCATATACAAGCAAGAAATAAAAGAGTGTTAATTTCATATAAATTTTAATAGTAATAACTTACATACACCATTATCTCTCAACCCACATTCCCTCGTTATGGTCTGATCGTATATACTCACGATGACCTGTGACCTCAGCCTCTTCCAATGAAATAGGAACAGTTGGAGGTTCATCTTCTGCATCATACTCATCCTCATCAACCACACCATCCACACCAACTATTCTTCTCCCTTTAAGCACAACAGACCATCTAGGATTACAGGGATCAGTTACATAAAATATCTGCTTAACCTTCGTCCCAACAACGAATGGCTCAACAGTGGGAGTAGCTCTAGACAGATCAACCAGTTTCATACCATGCTCCTCCTCACGGTAGCCATGATTGTTGTTAACCCAGTTACAGCGGAAAACACACATTTCGTAGCTGTTGTAGTCCAATACCCAGATGTCTTGTATAACACCGAAATATGATTTTTACTGAGACTGGACTGTGACCCATGACACCGATGTCATATAAGTTTTGATAAGCTTCAAGCTCTACGCCACTGTTTTGATTCGTTGACTTCTGATCCTTACGTTCTGTGAAAAAGGTGAATCCATTGACATCGTACCCCTCATAAGAAATTACATCCAGATTTGGTCCAAATGCAACTACTTTAATCAGTTCAGGCACATTCGTGGACTGATCGGACAACACTCTGTCTTTGAACCATCGGACAAATGTCCTATTCTGCTCATTTTGTAGTCTAACGTCACTCATGTCTGGATATTGTGATCTTAAAACACACAAGTGTTCATCAAAGTATGGTTCGACATCTTCAAGATGACTTAGCACAACTAAATGAGCTTTGTTAAGAGTGTCTATGTCAATTCTTTTCAGTTTCCGTCCAACCGTGCCAACACCCTTCAATCTGCCCTCGTGTCTAGAACGTGGAAGTCCAATGGTATCGACACCTTCTAGGTAATTGGTGCAGAAGTCTACAACTTCCTCTGTGATAGTGCCCTCTATAATACTACCCTCTGGGTGACGACGGTTCTTCATTTTCTTCTTCAGGACACCCATGTACCTTTCGAACGGATACATGTAGCGAAGGTACAAAGGACCACACATCAGAATCTCTCTTACAAGATGCACGAGGAGATGTATCATTATGTCGAAGAACGATGGAGGAAAATACATCTCCAGCTGGCACATTGTCACAATAAGATCCTTTTGTAATTTAGACAGAGTGTCCACATCAAGAACCTTAGACGAAATGGATTTGAGGAAGACACTGACGTTTGTGATTGTGTGTCTGACAGCATCCGGCAAGATCCCACGTAATGCAATTGGCAAAAATTCTTGAAGTAGGACATGATAATCGTGAGATTTCATTCCTACTAATTTGAAATCTGTCATGGACACTAGGTTTCTTATGTTTGAGGAGTAACCTGATGGCACCTTGATGTTGTAAAGGGTACTGCATAGACTATGTCTTCTTTAGACAGTGTGACAGGCAGGAGGCAAGAATGTGCGTTTTCCACGTTCTTGCGGGCCAAGCTCTGTGCGTATGCCCAACTCAATTAAATTTCTTCCTTTCAAATGATCCTTTGTCTTTCCTTTATGTTCAAAAGGGTGCTAGTTATACTTTCACCCACGTTCTTCTCGACATGCATCCCATCGATACAATGTCTAACCTCCAGATGCTGCCAGTACTGGAGTTCCCAAAATATTGATTTCTTTTTCCAGACACTTTTTTCACCACTTTTGGTTGGCGGCCCAAAGTTGTTGACAATATTATCCAACTTTTTGTAAATCTTTGTACGTGTCAAAGGCTGGCGCGCCACGCTATGATCAGTTTTCCCATCGAACTCTTTCACCATCTTTCGATACTTATGTCCTTTTGAAAGCATTTTTCGGTGGCCCATATACACATTTTTGCCACTATGTTTCAAACGAATGCTACAAGTGTTTTCACCACAAATCGGACACGCCAACGCCCCCTTGATTGAATAGCCTGAAAGATTACCATAGGCGGGGAAATCATTGATTGTGCATACAATAGCACGCAAATTGAAGTCCTCTTTGCTGAATGAGTCGTAAACCGTAGCCCCTTCATTCCACAAGAGTTGTAGATCCTCTATCAAAGGTTGTAGGAATACATCAATTTTGTTGCCCGGTTGATTTGGACCCGATATTAACAAAGACCACAAGATGTGTCTTGGTTTCATGCATAACCACGGACAGTATATCGATCATAAATAACCAAAAGCACAAGCCAGGTACTGTGTATGCTACTCAAAGTACCGTAAGGGTTCATCCCATCCGTGCACAAGCCTAGCCTTAGGTTTCTCGGTTTGTTACCAAACTCAGGAAATTTTATGCCTATGTTTCTCCACTGTGGTGCATCAGCGGGATGTGTCAATCTGCCATCCTTTTTCCTGTGAACTGAATGCCACCGAAGATTCTCTGCGTCTTTCTCAATAGAGAACAAACGTCTGAACCTTGGAATGATGGGCAGGTACCACAGTACCTTAACCGGTGAATCTTTCTTACTTCCGTTTATGTGAGTTTGTTGTTTCTTATACCGTGATGCTCCATATGCTGAACAGCTTTCAGCAAATTCATCCGATTTCCAAAACAGCATGCAACCATTTGGACAAGCATGAATATTCTGGTACTCCATACCCATTGGGCACATCAGTTTTTTGGCTGAGTATGTAGTCGTTGGTAAAACGTTGTCCATCGGAAGAACGTATTTCAATAGCTCCAGGAGGTCAGTGAAACTTACGTCGCTCCAGCCATGTTTCGCTTTCAAGTTGAATAGCTTGAGGACGACACTCAACTTGCTTAACTTTGTAGGGTCACACCCGGGGTACAACGGTGTTTTGGATGAATCCAACAAATTTTCATACTTGTCTGGCGTGTTAGAGTAATGTCGTTCCACATCTTCGAGCATAGTCTCAATGTCATCATCCCAGAAATTGGCTCAATGTTCGTTGTAACGTCTTCTGGATCACCCGCAACTGTATCATCTCCAAGTTCTGTTTCTGTGTTTGCCTGACCATTATCCCCTTCGTCAGGCTTAATAACATCGAACGCACTCTGACCATGCCATCGGATTATGTCTTGGAAATCTTTTGTAAAACCGCGGCGGATCAGATGTTCCTTAATTGTTTCAACCACGATATATCAGATTGTTTTGGCAGTCGATACACGGAAAATATGTATCCCTTGTCTGTAGGTTTCAGATTGTCGCCCACACCGTGCATAACTTATCAACTCCTTCTAAAAACTTGTCGTCCAAATTTCCGCTGTAAATCCATGAACGTTCCATCTCCTTCTAGCTATTTATATGAAGGCAGCCATTTCATACCGTCACCCGTGGCAGAGTCTTTACACTTTTGTATCTTATCAACCTAAATCCATCCATGAGTATTAAATCCCACCGGTGAACGTGTTTTTAATATGTAATTTATTGAAAATTTGGCAGCATCTCCCTACAGTTATTCAAATGCACGATATTATGATATTAATCAATAATATATGCATTCGAAGAACAATAAAGAGATACTGCTGAAATAATCAATAAAGTACATATTAAAAACACATTCACACCCTAGGTGTGAGATTTAACAATCATGGACAGTCCCGACAGGGACTGCCGAAGATATACCTCTATTAGGTATATCTTGGGCGGATAACTATGTTTGGTAGTTTGTCAAATACTGTATGTATATATGTAAATCTTACCTCTGGTAGACGATTAGCCGATGCAAAGACGGTTGAGGTCGGAAGTCAAAATAAAGTCGTAGTCCTGATGCATAAAGGAAAAACGACAACATTAGAATTCATCAAAAAATCAAGGTTAAAATGCTAGCTAAACCGCGGAAAAAATTCGACAGCATCTCCCTATATTTCTGACGTTTCCCAATCAGTTTTATCAACGTCAAATTCGCACGCACCATCAAAATTACTTATACACTAATTTTATATTTATCTAGAAGAAAGGTAAGTTGTATTAACCGTAAAGAAATATTTACAAGTACAAGAAATCAACTGCAACAAGAATCAGCAAACAAGAATCACAACTTCGAATCTGCTAAGAGATATATCTACAGACCAAAGGCTCTCAACTAGTTTTATATTTGAAAACTACACTACTATAATTGTAATACTAAATACTAAGAATAAGTAAATACAGCAGTTTACAGTTTGGTTTGCAAAATTACCGTTACTGCACCGAAGTGGGCAAGTAGTGCAGAAATCAGCCCACGGACTAGGTTGCAATTAACCGTGAATCTGGGCACAAATATATGAACAAGGTTAGAACATTTGCCATTACACTCTCAGGATTGACAGAAACGAGGTTAGAACTAGCAATCGACATGCATATGAACAAAGTTAGAAAAAACGACAATTGATTGACCGTGCGCATACCCAGTACACGATAGAGACGTCGACGGTGACGACCAGTGTACGTAGATGGGTGGTGACCGGCGGCGATGGGAGTGACAAAGGTGGTGGGAGCGACGGCGGCGATGGCCGTTACTAAGGTGACGGGAGAGAGGAGGCGATTTCAGTGAGGAAGATAGCGCGAAAGAGAAGAAGAGTTACTGTAAGTACAGTGTGCAAAGTAAACGGGCAAATGTTAAAAGGAATTTAGATTACGGTTTACATGAAAACCGTAATCTAAAGTCACACTTTAAATGAGGTTCCTAAAGAACCGTAATCTAAAGTGTAACGAAATTAAAAAAATAGCGCGAAAATTATTTGCCTATGCTGGGTTTCGAACTCAAGATCGATGGTATTGACTCATGTACCCACGACCATTAAGCCATGAGTCTTATTCGATCAACATATGTAACACATTAATATAAAGTTATTTTTAATCTAAAATACACTGGTAAAACGATGTCGTTAACTGTAATTTAAATTACGCGCGGCGTCGAAAACATCAAATAATACAGGAAATATTTGGCGTTAGGTCAAAACGACGTCGTTGACTATCAGTCGGAGGTAGGTGCGCCTTTTTAAGAACAGACTTTAGCTGACGGTTCTTAGTAAAACCGTAATCTAAAGTTCGTTGACCGTAAGCGCGCGTCAACACGGGACTTTAGATTACGGTTTCACTAATAACGTCATCTAAAGTCCGTCCTAAAAAAGGCGCGCCTACCTCCGATCGATTATTGCTTACGGTTAATTCAATAAACGTCGTTAATTAATTCCAGCCTTCCTATTAATCACGGTGTCTGTTAAAGCCATGATTAAACACCGTCATTAAAGGCTCGCGTTCCACCAGTGTTAAGTCAAATTTTATCATGTAGCAGCAGTATTTAAGTATGACAGATTAGAAACATGTCTACTAATTTTAAAATTCAGTTATGATACACCTAAGAAATTATTACTATGTCATAAGCAAAGAACAATAGCCAAACAAAAACAAAGCAGAACAAGAACAACCCATCAAAAAGATAGCAATAAACCAACTGTAGAAGAAAACATGGAAAATAAATACAAATCAGCAAACCAACTGCAGAACAACGCGTAGAAAATAAATACAAATGGAAAAGAGGAAGGAACTGGTCATAGTAATTTATTCTTATCTTTTATTTTTTATAAAAAATTGAGATGAGTGATAATGAGATCAGCAAACCAACTGTAGAGTTATTAGTAATATGACAAGTGCTAGAGTTTGATCCATTTACAGAAATGACATGAGCTTTATGTTATTAGTAATGAGATCAGTTGCTAAAGTTTGATTTATTTACAAAAAAACTGAAAATAAACTTCAAAAAAATAAACATGTTGAAGGAAAACTGTTGAAAAAACATCAAAAAGATAGCAGTAAACCAACTGTAGAAGAACACATAGAAAATAAATACAAATCAGCAAACCAACTGCAGAAGAACACGTAGAAAATAAATACAAATGGAAAAGAGGAAGGAACTGGTCATAGTAATTTATTCTTATCTTTTATTTTTTATAAAAAATTGAGATGAGTGATAATGAGATCAGCAAACCAACTATAGAGATATTAATAATATGACAAGTGCTAGAGTCTGATCCATTTACAGAAATGACATGAGCTTTATGTTATTAGTAATAAGATCAGTTGCTAAAGTTTGATTTATTTACAAAAAAACTGAAAATAAACTTCAAAAAAATAAACATCTTTGTACCTGCAGACCTATAAGAATGTATTAGAAAATTAGACTTTTGGTTGGTTAAAGGAGATTACAAGAGCGATATATCTAACACATCAACACACTATGTACTGTAGTACCAAATCAGATAGTGGCGGGGCGCATGCTTATACATAACAGTAGTTACCAAATGAAATTGATCCAAAAGAATTATTAAAAAAACAACAATAGTTGGATAATGTAGTAGTATAGTAAAAGAATAGATTATAATGCCACTGGAACTTGAAGTCGACCATAATAAAGCATAGGGTATGAAACTGTGCCAGCAGTGAGCAGACAGGTAACACAAGATAAAATAGAATTAATCAAGTAATCAACTGGCTATTTTTAATTTATGCTTCGGGAAACTAGAACATCTCAAACATGTTAATAGGAGAGTTCACCATATGAAGCAACAATTCATTAATACACCACTAGAAATCATTACAGAGAGATCAAATAGAAATCAAATAAAACAGAACATCAAACTAGAACATCTCAGAACTTTCCCCTGAATCAACTAGACTACCCAACTCCAGCCACTCACTTTTCTATCTTTATTTTTCCATAGTATGATTTTGACCCTAAAAACAGAAATGCTCAACTAACAAGTTAGGTATGCCATTTGCCTTTTTCATGACCATCATTAAGCTAATACCTTGACTAGAACAAGAATCAACAGCCGGTGCAACAAATCCAATTACCGAAGTAAAAAAAAGAAATCAAATAGAACAGAAGATAAGAGAAGATAAGTTCGAGTTTTACCGGTTCTGAAATTCAGTCCCGTCGTTAATCTGCTGTGCAGTGCTAGCTAGAAATTTGAGCGGTTCCACAGGAGTTCCTTGTTAGTTGTTACAGAGGCGCAGAATAAATCATGGTGTAGTTCCTTGTTACACAGGAGTTCCTAGTTACAGAGGAGCAGAAATTTGAGAGGTTCAACTACCGGTGTAGTGCTTCTCATGTCATGGTGCAACAAAATAAATCAAATAGAACAGAGATAACTGAAGGGAGTTCGAGTATTACCGGCTCTGGACTGGAGTTCCTTCAGAGGCGCAGACAGCCGGGAATCGGGATCTGAAGAGGAAGATGAGCGACACCGGCGACAAAAACAAAATGGCGACTGCGTTCCTTCCTTGCTTGTTACAACGAGAGTCGAGAAGAGTCGAACCGGCTAGGGTTCTCTCGGTTTTTCCTCAAGTTTGTCAAATCTTGACAAGGAAACCGAAACTTCTGTTCCGTTTCCATATACGAGACAAAGAAAAGAATGAAGAGAAGTAAGATTGAGCAAATGAAGGAACTCGGAGAAGAAAACTGAAAAAAAACCCCACTCTTACCTCTTTGTTCCGATTCAAACTAGAAGAGAAGACCACCACTGTTTTTTTTTCAGATTTTGGTTCCCAAACTTGCAAAGGAAAAAGGGAACGAAGAGGAGTAAGTCAGATTTGAATTTATTTTCGAAACCACTAACATAAATCACAAGGGAGCAGATCTTACCTCTGTTTGAACTTTGAACTGAAATCTGGCGTAGGACAAGAAGAGAGTGCAAGAGAATGTGTTCCTTGTTCGTCGGCGTGAAGGAATCAGCAAGGGGAGAAAGAGATGGGTCGGGGACTTGTTCGTCGGCGTGAAGGAATCAGCAAGGGGAGGAAGATATGGGTCGGGACTCGGGATGGGACTATTGGAGGAGAAGAGAGTGACTAACCCTAAGTTCCTAATAATCAACCGTAAACTAAACAAACTACAAAGTGAACGATGTGTTTAGTCATAAAATATTTCGGTTATACGGTTAACCGAATAGTGACTGTGTCAAGACCGAAAACCGAACCGAATTACTATTTGGTTAATCGTATAACTGAAATATAAAATACGGTTATAAACTTCGGTAAAAAATAACCGAAAAAATAACAGTTTTTGGTCAAAACCGAATTAACCGAACCTAATGGACACCCCTACCAGAATACCACTTTTAGCGGTGATTCTAACTAAAAAGCGTTGAAAAATGCCCTTTTCTACACATTTTTTTTCTATATTAGCTTCGTGTATCCTTCTTTTCTTCGATGCTTATATGTACTGTGGTGGAAGAGGTTTTCTCCCGTCCAGCCGTCATTTCTGGCTCTTCATCTTCCTCGACATGCAGAGGTTCAGCACTGCCCTAATCTGCTCCACTAATCTGCAACTTACGACACCATCGATTAACAGTCACACGCATCCACTCTGTTTATCCGCCACCACGCTCTACTATGCATGCAAATCATTTCATCCTAACCTAGTATTGCATGCGTCTCTTCCTCTGCCGTCGCCTAGCCTTTTTAAGTACCTTCACGCCCGGGTTTTACAACTCCGCCTCTTCTCACATCAGCTCCGACTCATTACCTTCCTTTCATCCCTTCAACGCTTTCTCCTGCACTTCTCCAAGTTACCATCCATTTCGATCCACCATCTCCTCATGGCTGCCTCCTCCTCACACTTTGACTCTTTAACCAACAAATATGCGGGTTTGGCCCTTACGGATGCTGAAGATTCCACTCTGGATGTGGGCGATTTACTCTCTTCCACGTCGCCCTGCAAGTTTGAATGCTCAATCCTGGCTAAGATGCTGATTGCACGTTCCGTTGATGTCAAGGCTTTACAAAAAACTCTTTCGAAGGCATGGCGGTGCGAGCACGAGCTGGGGGTTCGGAACTTAGGCGCAGGTCTGTTTCTTTTTGATCTCCCTGATGAGGAACTAGTTGCAGCAGCTCTGTCTCGTGGCCCATGGACTTACGACGGCAATCTCCTGGTTTTATCTCCCGTGGATCATACCAAGGCTCCAACAGACCATGAGTTCCGCTGGACTTCCTTCTGGATCAGGCTGCATGATGTCCCTCTCAGGTTCATGACTCCGACTTTTGCCGCACGCATTGGAAATCGAATCGGTCACTTTTTGGAATACACAGAGCTTGATCGTCGCCAGCCTGGGTCTTTCATGCGATTGAGAGTCAACATCGATGTCACCAAACCGCTGCTGCGTTTTGTGAAGATTTCACTGGAGGGAAGGCCATCGCTTCTGCGTCTTACTTATGAGCGGTTACCTAATCTATGTTTTCTTTGTGGAAGGTTTAATCATGTTGTGCGGGACTGCCCCTATCGTACCGAAGCCACGACGGACGAGCTAAACTACGGTTTATGGCTTAAAGCGAGCCCTGTCTCCTCTGGCCGCCCGAGGTATGATCTCCCACCTGGTTTTTCTGCTCCTATGAATCTGGCAGCCACTCAAGCGACTCAGCATGATACTGGTGAAGAGGCTTTGGAAGAGGGCGAAATCCCGCAAGGCTTCGATCTTAATAAAGCGCAGGACGCTGCAGAGCCGGTGGCAATGGATACTGCTGCGCAGCCCATCCCGCCTCCTGACCATGTTACTACTGCCTCCCCCTCCTCAAGCACTGATAGGAAGCGTAAGATTGACCTTGCTGTTGATACATCTTCAGCTGCGAATGATCAGGCTGACATGGCTACTTCTGCTGAGGTTCCTAAGCGTGGACGGACTGGGGATCACGCGGACTCACCACAGGCGGCTCTGGGAGAGGCCCAGAGTTGCCCAAAATAATGTCGCTTATTGTAGCGAACTGTCGCGGGCTCGGACTAGCTGCTTCAGTTCGTGAGGTTCGGGAGTTAGTCCACAGTCAGCGCCCTTCTTTTTTGTTTTTGAATGAAACAAAGTTGTCTAGTTATGAGATGCGGTCTGTTGCTCCTTCTTTTGGTAGTTTTAACTGGATAGCGGGGGACAGTGAGGGTCGAAGGGCGGGTGTAGCTTTCTTTTGGGATGTCAAATATGTAGTTTCTGTTCTTAGTTACTCTAGCCGCCATGTTGATTGCCTTATTTTGGCTCCCGATGGCATTCAATGGCGTTTCACTGGTGTTTATGGTTGGACTCAAGACTATATGAAATGGAAAACATATGATCTTTTGCGCTATTTAAGCTCTCAATGGTCAGGGCCCTGGGTAGTCGGGGGTGATTTTAATGAAGTGCTGTACATGAGGGAACATCGAGGTCGGGCATTGCGCTCTCGCCGTGCAATGCTTGCTTTTCATAACTGCTTGTCTGATTGTCATCTTACGGATTTAGGATACAAAGGATCACAATTCACACATACCAACCGGGGCAAGTTGCAGAATAATGTTAAGAGTAGGCTGGACCGTTTTCTGTGCAATGATCAGTGGCTCCATCATTTTCCTTCCAGCATGAATATCCACCTTCCATGGGGACGATCCGACCATAAGCCCATTAAGTTAGTCCTTTTCCCTGCATTACGTCGCGGTCCAAAACCTTTTAAGTTTGAAGATTGTTGGGTTGATCATCCCCAATGTAAGCACATTGTTCACCAGGTTTGGAGGTCATCCTCTCGGCCCTATATGTCTAAGGTTAAACTCTGTGGACAACAATTACGGACATGGGGCTCTAAGCAAATTTGGGTGGAAAGACGATTAATTAATGAGGTTAAAAAGGAACTACACCAACACTCGTCTTCTGCAGTTCCTTCTCAGGATCTTCACCGCTGGCACAGTCTCACCCATTCTTTGGATGCCCTATTAGTTAAGGAAGAGCAACGGTTGCAGCAGTGTGCCAGACAGAATTGGCTCCAAGCGGGAGATAAAAACACAGCTTTTTTCTTTGCCCGTCATAAGATGCGTAAGCGCAGCAACACCATCTTGTCTTTAAAGTCCGATTTGCATGGCACTCACACTACTTGGACAGGAATTGAGCAGGTTGCCCGAGATTACTTTGCTACTCTGTTCACCACCACCCAGCCTTTGCAAGATGACCACCTTCTGTCTTGTGTTGAGAATCGGGTTCAACCTGCTGATTTCTTTCAATGGGGCAGCCATATACCAGGGAGGAGGTGGCTGCGGCAGTTCATCAGCTACATCCAGGCAAGGCACCCGGTCCCGATGGTATTAATGGTTTGTTCATCAAATCTTTTTGGCCTATTATTGGGGACGATTTTATTAACACAGCTCTCCTGTTTCTAAATACGGATGCTTCACCTGAGGAGCTCAATCATACGGTTATTGCCCTTATCCCTAAGACACAGTCAGCTAAATCAGTAACGGATTATCGGCCAATTTCCCTTTGCAACACCATTTACCGTGTTATCTCTAAAGTTCTCGTTAATCGTATTACTACAACTATGCCTCATGTCATCTCGGCCAATCAAGCTGCTTTTGTTAAAGACAGACTCATTTCGGATCAAATCATGCTTGCGCATGAAATTCTTCAATCCATGCGTGCATCTAGGGCCAAGCTCAAGGGACATTTTGCATTCAAAGTTGATATGTCGAAAGCCTTTGATCGCCTTGAGTGGTCATTCATATTGCAAGTTCTTACACGTATGGGATTTAATCCAGCTTGGATCTCTCTGGTGCACAAGTGCCTTGCCACGGTAACAACTTCAGTTCTGGTTAACGGACATCCTGGTGTAACTTTTACCCCAACTAGAGGAATTCGTCAGGGAGACCCCCTGTCTCCATTTCTGTTTATATGTTGTATGGAAGTGCTTTCATCATCGCTTAAACTCGCCGCTGATGTTGGACTCTACACGGGATACCAGCAGCGACATTCTGCGGCACCAATCACGAGTTTATTGTTTGCTGATGACTGTCTTCTTTTTGGTCTAGCTACAGCCCAAAATGCTTCAGTTTTGCAAGATATCGTTCAAAGTTTCACTGCAGCATCAGGCCAAAGTATCAATCTGGACAAGTCGGCCCTTATGTTCTCTGCACATTTAAACCAGCCCCTGAGGCATCAACTGACGTCTATCCTAGGTACCAAACAAGTAGCAGATTTGGGTCTCTATCTCGGTTTCCCTTCAACAATTGGTAAGAACAAAGCCTCCATATTTGGTTACATTAGAGACAGAATCATCAAGCGCATCCAGTCTTGGAGTCACAAGACCTCCCAGGCAGCACGTACCTTGCTAATTAAATCGGTTCTCCAGGCCATTCCAACATACATTATGTCTGTTTATCTTCTACCAAGACTCTGATAAAACAAATTCGCCAGCTTCTTGCTCGTTTCTGGTGGACTGGTTCTACTCAGAAGCAAGGTTTACATTGGAAGAAGTGGGCTGATTATGTGTTGCCCTGATGATGGTGGTCTGGGCTTCAGAGATCTGCGTTGTTTTAACCGCGCCCTCCTAGGCAAGCAGCTATGGCGAATCATCCATGATAAAGACACCCTCCTTTCACAGTTTTACCATGATAAATACCTGCATAATTGCTCTATATGGGATGCACAACCAGGCCCTACATCCAGTCCTGTTGGAAGGCTTTACTTACTACTAGGGATCTGCTTCAGTTGGGAGGCCGTAAACAAATCATCACAGGCACAACGACAAAGATTATGATCGATGGATCAAAGGAAAGCCTGGTGGCTGCCCGTTCCTTTGGAAGCTGCCTCCCACTATCCCACATATGCTTCTGTTGCCACCCTTTTAAACCTGATAGAACTTGGAATCAAGGCCTTGTTACTGCTTGGTTTGACTCTGACGATGCGCCTTAATCATGCAGATGGAGCTCCCACCATTATCTTGTCTCCGGCAGCATCACTGACTTCTGATTCATGGTATTGGGGGCTCTCTCGCGCTGGGACTACACGGTCAAATCTGCTTATCATGCGGACTTTACTCTCCGCCATTCCCAACAATCACCTTCTACCTCTGTGTGCTCTGGGCAAGCAGTCAAGCTTATCCGGTCCTTGATCTACCGCCTCGGGTAAAGCTTTTTGGTTGGAAACTATTGCATGGGATTAACCCACTAAGGCCTGCTTCAGTCTCATCTTAAAACTCCTATGCCTTCTGAATGCTCCGCCTGTTGGGATCCAGAAACAATTGCACATGCACTCTTGCTGGTCCGAGGGTACAACCTTATTGGCTATGATGGCGATTCCAGTTCCACCTGCAGTTACCACTGACCATGCTTCATCGATTGGTTTTTCAACTACCAGGGGGCATGATCGAGCACGGTTGCGAGCCGTCACCATGCTACTATGAGATTGTGGTTCACGAGTTGTCAAGTTATATGATCACGCCAGTCTTTCGCACATGATTGGTGCCAAGCTGATTCTTTTCTTGCCCAACTCACTGCTGCTGCTGTTTCTCTTCTGCATCAATGGCTCAAGCTCACCGTCAGCAACATGGGAGTGTGGGGTGGATATAGAGGTGGATGCAAGTATGGATTCCGAAGGCCGGTATGGGTGGTCCTACATAGCCCGTTGCAACCACTCTCTTCTCCAGGTGGGTATTTTTGGTGGTCTTCATGACAAACACCAACTGAAGGAGAGGCAATGGCTTTGGAATATGCTATCAAGGAAGCAACACTGATGCCCCATCGACAATTACGCCTGCTCACTGATTGCAAACCAATTGTTGACTACATGGTACATGGAGGAGCGACATCCATGCAACATCTGTGCTTGCCAGCCATCGTAGTTCTCTCCTCCTCACGTACTTTACCGATGTTGTCTGGTTTTACATTCCTAGAACAAGTAATTTAGCCGCCCACTATATGGCTAACCGTGCACGTTGTGCCCAACAACGACAGTCATGGAGTCTGGATTCTTGTCCAAATTTTGTACTTAAACTTTGCACTACTTAATATATCGCACTCTTATTTCAAAAAATATATGTACTGTGGTGAGACAAAGTTAAAAATACATGAGCAGCGACCAATAAGTAAAATAACAAACCTTCTTCGCCACCAAAAACAAAATATGGGTACAATATGTAGTAGAAAAAATATTTATATTACACATATAAAACATATATATTATTATGTTATAGTGTACACAAAAATAGTATTTTTAGGATAATTATTTATCATACAAATTTTCCTTGTACATATTTTTAACGTTGATTGTATAATAAATATAGCTACCTTCAATTTCATATGTATAACCAAGAATTTGCCACATGGAAACATTTTTCGCGGGGCCTAGAGAGTGAACTATCACTGCGCCACCGGCACCCACCAATAGAGATAAGAGAAGCTATTTTTCTCACGGCACTTGTTCTTATTGGCAAATTCTATTCTACAACCGGTTGTACGATAAACCGTTCATTTTAAATTCAAACATTATTCAAGTTTTTGTGTTGATTGTTCATATTGATGTAAAAGTTACATATGTTATTATAAAAGTTGTTCAATTTTATGTGATAGTTGTTCAGATTAATTGTGAAGATTGTTCGAGGATGTACGTGAACATCGAACAACCGGTTGTATGATAGACTGATTGGTTCCATTTTTTCTTCGGTCAATCAATTGGAGCATGCGACGACACTACATTCCGAAGCACACGTGTATTAAAAGGTTGCTTGTGTGTTGGAGGCAGGGATCTCAATCAGGTTAAAATTGATTAGTAAAAGATACTTTAGTTAAAATTTTGATCTAAAATATAACTAGATTGGGTTAATTTTCGGTCATAAAAAAAACATGTCCTAGAATCAGGTTAAACCGACTAACTCATATTACCTCCGTCTCGTCATAAGTGTCATGTTTGCTTTTTGACACGTTTTTCCACTTCAATACTTCCTCCGTCCCAGATTGACTTTTTTCTTTACTATTTGAGTATGTCGTTTGACTTCAATATTTAACATGTAAGATAACATAATTTTACAAATTTAAATTTGCAATTGAATCCTTATGTGAAAAACTATATGTTGTAGAACTTTGTTTTATAAAATTATTTTATCTTATATGTTTAATATTGAAGTGGAAAAACGTGCCAAAAAGTAAACAAGAAGGTCAAAGTGGTACGAAGGGAGTATTAAACATATAAAATAAAATAATTTTTAAAAATTAAATTGTATAATATATAGTTTTTCACATAAAAATTCTATTGTAAAATATAGATTTATAAAAATATATTATCTTATATGTTAAATATTGAAGTCAAACTACACATCCAAATAGTAAACTGGATGGTCAAGGTGGGACGGAGAGAGTAACTAATTGACATTTTTAAACATGCTACTGTACTTAATGATTAAAAATAGTAAATATAGTGATTAGCTTATGACTAAATTATACTATGTTTTGTAATTAACTTGTACCTAAACTTTGATAACAAAAAAATGAAATGTTTTTGCTACAGTCAAGTAGGGCATAACAAATTCGGGTTAGGTGCCCCATTTTGATACATATGTAGAAGATAAACATTCAAGTATATATATATATATATTATAGGGTAGCTACTT
>CM041778.1:21445082-21535089 GCA_023374045.1 Limonium bicolor | reverse complement strand
TTACCAGAATTGACCACCCAACAACCAGTCCACCGCGGATGCTTATGCGGACATTTCTTCGTAGAGCGCTACCACTTTTGACTAGATGAAGACGATTTACCTTGGCTATTTCGTGGCCTACTCTTGCCATGTCTTTTGCATGTCATCACTAGTTCATCATCATCCCTAATAGTCCGCCTGATTAAATAGATGTTGTTATTCTCGGTAATGCGTATCACATGAGTAGAAGCCTCTTCTCTGTCCACAAATATTTGGCTCATACTGAAAAAGATAACCTGTGTCTATGCTCACTTTTTCATCGTCAAATTCACCATCATTCTCACCCTTAACAATAAATAATAATGTGCGCTCAACTAACTCTCACAGATTGACAACGTAAATGACAAAAGTGTGTTGCTAAGCAAAAAAAAAAAACAGACATATCAAACAAATTATCTTCAAAGTGTACTGAAGTGAAGTAGACGAAGAGACGAACGTGTGGATGAAACAGATCCAAAATCCAGGATAGAACGCTGGGGCAGCCATGTTTTGTCGGTGTCGGCGCCAAGTTCCGGTTTTCCATTTTAGCCTTTTCTAACTGTTTTTACCTAATTTTTTTCAATATTTGTACCCTAGTTAATTTTAAATTACAAAAAAAAACATAAAAAGTACTTATGAATGAGCCCTCGTAAGTTCTCGTCGAAGTTAGCATCATCTACGTACTCGTCGAAGATCCCTGTATCATTACCTTCATTATTTCCTCCATCCTTTTCGCTCCACCTTCCGAAAAATTTCTTCAAATCTTTCAAAGCCATTTTCCTCTTTCCTCTCTCTAACTATATGGTTTATGAATTTGAATATGATATCGTAACATATCCACCCTCCTTATATAATGAAGTTTTGGTGCGCCTTGTAATATAAGTTTGGGTACATATTATAATATTAAAAAATCTTAAAGCAAGGACAAAATAGTCATATATTGACTGAGCGAATTGAAAACCCAACCGCACGTTCTGATGGAAATTACAAACCAGGTTCAAAATGAGAAAAAACTAGTTCTCGATGTAGTTTAATGTGGGTATTGGGAGATTTTTTGTTTCATTTCAACTCTCATTAAGGATCTGTTTTGTCGTAGTTAGAATGTTCGTATAAGTTCAAATTAATGTTTAGATTTTTTATTGGTACCAGAAATTAATTAGATTAGTGTTGACTATTTTGTTATAGTGTAAATAAAAGTAATATTTATTAGTTAAATAGTATTTGTTTCAACCAACCACGTATAAGAATATTGGTCGTTCTATATATTCCTTTTATTGTTTTATATAAGTCTGTGGAATTAGTTTCCGACTTTCCGTGTTAAAAGAAACACTTTGCCTTTGATTTGTAGCTATCACAACACAAATCGTCGAAGTTAGAATTTGGTTTCATATCCCCTTCCAAATGGCATTGGTTAGTCTTTGTTTGACTCTGAGACAATGGTTGGTTTGGATTCCATCCCCTGTTTTGCTATCTTCTGTATTCAATACTCATATGTTGGACATTTGACCTTGGTATTCGTTTATCCTGGTTTTCTAAAGATGACAAGTGGAGTATCGCTATTATGAGTAAGGTAGTCATTGATTTGTGTGGGCTTTGATTGTGTGGTTTTTCAATCTTTTGTCTTCGGTTCAAGGAATTGATTTCACAACGGCTAGCCTACAGTGTGTTTCCTGTGGTGCTTGTAGCTACAAGTTAATAGCTCTTGGGTCAAAGAAACCGATGAATGAAGTCTGAAACCTGAAGACGTGGGTATTCACTCAACTACATGCTAATTGCTCTACCAGTTGAAAAAAGATGGTACTATATTAATGTCTTATGCTCTGCATTCAAAGGCATATATGGCGTAGAAAAAGCAAGGCTGGTGAGTCACATCTTATATTTCTTTGGATTATTGGGAATTTCTCGTGTTGTTTTATTTGTGTATGGTTTGCAGTCATTTATCTGCTATCTAGTTTTGGATTGATGTGTAAAATCTGTCCAAATGTGTTTCCACATGAAGCCTGCAGACAATGAACTGGAAAATCATTAGTCAGTGTTACTAGCAATCATGTGATTCAAGATCGTGTGAATGAAAAAACTAAGAATCTCGTTTTTCTTTATTTGTAATTGTAGTAGAAAAGAGTAATACAAGTAAGCTAGTCGAGGTCAAAATTAGCTAGTATCTAAATGTGTCGATTCTTTGTACTAATTTATAGCGGATGAAGAAGCTGAGTCAGACACTACATGGTAGATTTATCCTTATCCTTTTAGTCAACTTTCTTCTTGGTTTTCCTCTTTTTTAAGAACTTTCCAAAATACCAATTTTCAGAATTTCAAGGAACATTGCCCCCCTCGTAATTGTTTAAGTTTTTTTTTTCTTCCGTAAAACGGATCATATTATTAAGAAAGCATCGATGAATAGATCGTTAGTGTTCACAAGAGCAAAAACCCCAAATGTATAGTGCACCACTAAATGCACCAAGAACTGGCCAAACAAGATTAAGCCCTCCCATCTCGCAATCCAACCATCGTTACCAAAACCAAATAAATATTCAAACATATGATAAGATAAAACTAAGTCAACAAGAACCAAGAAAAACACAGAGATCAAACGACTGACACCTAGGCGAACAAACCGAGCAGAAAAAGAGGGCCAACCACTGGCTGCCAGGGGTCCTGCTCTCCCTCGCAGTAGAACTCCCATGGCTTCATTTCCCCTAGCAACTCCTAGCGAACCCATGAGTTGTCTCACTCGAAGTTGTTCCTTCCTCCATCCTTAGACTGAGATCAATGATCAAGACCCCAGGTGCCAAATGGAATTCTTGACAAGATTTGGAAAACTTTCCTTTCTTACCATTCGGGCTGACCTTATGATGTATCCAGATTTCCCTGAGATAAGTCCCGTTCATGATCTTGTCAAGGTTCATTTTCCTCCCGCCAAACGTCTCCAGGGGGTCCCCAGTATGCACCAGCACTGGACAATCCACTAGGTGCATCTCGTTCGCAATATCGTACATCTGCTTGTGAGACTTCGAGGTTGATGGTGATGCAATTGGTAAGTACCTGATCTAATCTGTCCAAGAGCCCCTAAGGAGCCAAAAGTCCCACCACCAAGGTTAATGTCCTTGTTTGAATCCTCGGACCCAACATCAGAAGGATTCTTCATACCATCCGAAGTATGAACAAGCGAGTGAGGATCCTTCTCATCCCGATTACCATGTTCTCCAAGCACTATGTCAGTCACCCCTGGGTTAGGATTCTTGCAAGCTTCTTTCAGGTTTTTTCAAAATCCACCGTCATCATCATCGGCCACTGAGATCGTAACAATCCTGCTCTCTTCTCTCACGCTCTCTGAGTGATAATCAAGAGAATTACAGCCAGTGTATTAATGTAAGTGTGCCCTTTCTACATAGCCTGGGGTCCCTATTTATAGAGTTATAGTAGAGTGTAACTGCCTCTATGGGCCTACATTATTCTTGAATATTCTATAATACACATGACTACTTTTATACTTATATTTTCCTATCTAAGTGTTGGGTACTTTCAAGACTACCGGTAGGACCCCGTTTTGCTACCTCCGGTAAGAATTCTTGTACAACTCTTCAGTAAGGATGCTCGTATAACTCTTCAGTAATAGCGCCTCTTTGGTTACGTTTCACTTTTCTACCGGTAGCAAGTTTTCCTGTTGCCTTCGGTAACAGCTGGGTCGCCTCGTCCGGGTAGTACCCCACTTCAGCCACCTTGCATCCAATACGTAAGCCAGTAGCCCTGAGCCAAGGCCCATAGGGCATTGTACCCTCCTTTGAGTTATTCGAGTTCGAACAGTCTTTGGTCGAGTGAATGAAAAGGCCACGATGAAAGCAAAACGTATGCATCTTCTCGTAAGACAGTCGGAGGACCAAAGACTTAGATACAGCGTAGGATTGGTTTGAGAACGTCATGCCTAATTTTAATCCTCAAGAACTCTCCTCCAAAGCGGCCTCCCTCCTTGTCAAACTCAAGGAAGATTCCTAGCTTCACACCAAGTCTTTAAAAATGCGTTGAGACAAAAGATGAGAGCAACATCATGAATCCGAACCCAAAACGGAATAAACCTGAACTCATGGTCCTTAGGGGACGTCCTAGCTTCAACAGGTTGAAAAACCATCAGCGAGCCATCAAAATTCCACGGCCCAAGATTGATGATGTCGTTCATGTCCCCATCTTTGCCAAATTCAAACATAAAGATGTTTTTTCCCACATTTCTAACCTAGAAATTCCCATGGAGCTTCCCAGCTTTGTTGAATGTCGCTTCTAGAGCATGGATAACTCTGGGAGAGTAAAGCTTTCCAAGAACTCACCTATCGAAGGGATGATCATCTTCGATGTCTAGCTGGTCATCCAAGTTCATGGTGAGGCCTTCTTCCTTTGTAAGTGAAAGATTAGGACATTTGGAGGCGATCTTTTCAGCCTGATCATCAACTCGTGGGCTAGCCATGGTCGAGGTTGAGATGCTTATAGTAGAACGATGAAGATTGGTGTGGAATGGATGGTCGGAACACTAGTAGAAAACAGGCCTATTTTGGCTTTTGTTTAGGGCCTATTTCGGCGGTTCTGAACCGCTGAAATGGAGGCCACCGAAATAGGTGTGCGAACCTATTTCGGCGGTTCCTAGCTAACAACCGCCGAAATAGGCCTGTTTTCAGAACAAAAAAAACACACCTATTTCGGCGGTTCCTAGCTAACAACCGCCGAAATAGGTGTAATTAAAAAAAAAATTGTTACTGTAGCCCCGTCTTAAACCTCGCTAGTTAGGGTTGCAAATTTTCAGAGGCGCAAAGATGTTCCATTCGCTAGTTTCGGTTGCAAAATTAGAGAGGCGCGGAGAAGAGAGGCGCACATAGCATGTTCCTTGTTCTCCAGTTACAAAATTATCATGAGTAAAGAGATTGTAGGCGCAGATCATGTTCCTTTTTCGCCAGTTCAGGTTGCAGAATTACCATGAGGCGCAAAGCATGTTTCCTTGTTCTCCAGTTGCAAAATTAGCTATAGTGAAGAGAATGAATATATTCGCAGACATAAACAAGAGAATGAAAACGCACAGAGCATGTATGCATTAATAATTAAGTTCGAGTATATTACCGGTTCGGGATGAATAACAGCCCCGTCATCAATCTGTTGAGCGAGATGTAGCACAAGAAGAGAATGAAGGGGAGGCAGAGGAGCAGAAGAAGAGAGAATGGAGGGGGGAGGCAGAGGAGCAGACGCAAGAAGAGAATAGAGGGGGAGCGGAGGCGCAGACATGAAGAAAATAAAAAGAGAGAGAGAGAGGAAACGTAAGAAAAAAAGGGCGAAGACAGGCGCGATTTTTAAAAAATTTCATGTATTTCGGCGGTTCTTAGCTAGGAACCGCCGAAATAGACTAAAAAAAAGCCGGGATTGTGAAAAATTGAAAGCGTGTATTTTGGGCGACCCTATTTCGGCGGTTCCTAGCTAGGACCTGCCGAAATAGGTGGTTTTTTTCACTTAGTACACAGAGAATTTTTCGGGACCCTATTTCGGCGGTTCCTAGCCAGGAACCGCCGAAATAGGTCTCTTTTTTTACACAGAGAATTTTTCGGGGCCCTATTCGGTGGTTGTGAGTACAACCGCCGAAATAGGGGTGCCGAAATAGGCTTTTTTGTACTAGTGGAAGTCGAGAAGGGAAGGGGAAGAGATTTTGGATCCTGTGGAAGGTAAATGAGCCACATGCAAAAGACAGTGATGAGTTTTTGGCTTCCCGAGGAAGACATTGGGGAAGAACCAGGTTGGAACCCTAATTGTTTTGATAGGTGTCGCAAGACCCTCTCGACAAAGAGGGAAAAACTAAGGTTCTTTTGGCGCTGAGTTATATTCCAAATTGACAAATTTGATCTCTCTCTATAGTGAGACAACGTGTTTAAAAATGTTTAACAGTAAAATCCCATTAATGATGTCTCCTAATTAGGATTTGATTAAGTTGTTTTTGTACTATATTCTGCTTATGGATAATGTATGTATAGAGCGGTATGAGTTTGTTACAACAAACATTTTACAAGTCTAATCTTCATCGGATCAAAGGAGAGTTAGAATAGTGAAGCATGTTAATTAATCTTCATGAGAAACACGGTGTACAGTACAGCCAAAGAAGTAGAAGACACACATACACTGTTCTTATTTTTCATTGATGATATACATATTACAAGTGTTTCTATATATACCACCATCTTCTTCTTCCTCGTCATCATCATCATCAATAATTGTCATAATCAACTACTACTACTACAACTAGTTAACTAGCCAAGTGCGTACCAAGCAAACAATTAAATGCATGAACGCTGCCGCAGGAAATTAATAAACACCGACCTCCTAAATAGATACATGCCATATCGAATTTTGTTTCCTTTCCCTTTCTAGTGAAAACCCTCCGTCCGCCATATGGTTGCACAGCTTCTTTTTTTTTTAGAGGATAGAAAAAAACAAGGAAAGATCATCAAACAGAAAAAGAAGAAAAGAAGCAGAGAAATTGATGGTTTGTTGTGGATGATTAAGTAATTTGGTGGTGTGTGTCCTTTGAAGTCAGTGGTAGCGCAATGCACAACCAATAATAGAATGGATCATGTGTTGTTGTGTGTTCCTTGAATGGACTTGTATGGGTAAGCCGTGCTTGGGAACTGGAAAGGGACCATATTGAATCCCATCTTGATCCTCTCCCACTATGCTCCACCTGATGAACCCAATAAAATTAATCACACTAGCTAGCTATAAGCTTATAAGTTATATTATTGTGGATATATGGAAAAAACCCAAATGATTGATCCCAAACTTAAACGGTATCATGCATGCATATAAAAATATGGTTCAAACAATAAATAATAAAAAGTCACATTATAAAGAAAAGAAGATCCATTATTGTATAAGTCCCTGGACTTGGTTCGCATATGCATGTACATTGAATAAAAAAGAAATCCATTTACATTTGCATTTGTATTGCATTTGCATTTACATTTGCATTTGCATTTGCATCTGCATCGAGATACGCACTATCTAATAAATAATTGAACCGAATATTCATTCAAGTCCACCAATCGATATCTCGGCCGGCCCTGCCGCCTCCCTCTAAGATTTTTTTTTTTTTTGATAAAAGGTGTTTAATATTGTGATGACGTGTTGGATTGTGAAGATATATATATATATATCTACATATGGGCGGGAGGGGGGCTGTTTTTAAGCAAGGTTCCATTTGTCTCCGTCCCTACCACACACACGCCAGAGCAGACCAAGTAGTCCATACCCATCATGTGACTGACTAATACTAGTGGATCCTATCCAGCCACTCATATATACATAATATCATTGGGCCAGGTTGACTCGATTGTTGAGTAGTTTTTTCTTTTTTTCTTCCCCGCGTTTTTTTTTGCCATAGTATTGTCTGGCTCACTTATAAAAAAAAAAACATCAATTGATGATAGAATAGTATCAACTTCGGATGGAAAAATTCTGATCATCAAGATTCATTTATTAAACTTTTACTATATTGTATTTTATAGACCATTAATGCTAGCTGATGCATGTATGTTCCCCTACTCAACACTTGTGGAAGTATTTACTAAATACGTACTACAAAAATAAAATAAAAAGATCAATCTGTGTCAGTGGTCCATCCCTCCATATTACTTAATTGATGGCACCTCTTAACATCTCAATCATTAATGAATTAAATTACCGTCTCCTACCTACTATAGTAGAACCAGATTATGTAGTTTTAAATGATAAAAACACGTGCAGCATGAGTTATGTAGTACATTATATATATATTCTGAATGCATCAATTAATTGTGGTATATGTATCAACAGAAATCAATATGAATTATATATGTTTAATTGAGAAATTAACTAACCTGTACGAAATGGTGAAATGATGTAAGAAGATGAGCATCTCAAGCTTAGCTAATTCATTACCCGGACAAGAATGAACACCTCTTCCAAATGGCATATACGTGTTAGCCTTTGGAGTCACCTATAATTAATTAATTACATGATTCACAATTAATTAACAACCATATATACATTTTTATACATATATACTATCTAAATAATATATATACCTGGAATCTGGATGGATCAAAGTTATGAGGTTGTGGGAATAGTTTAGGAGAATGATGAATACTTCTAAAGAGAGGTAATACTTTCCATCCTTTAGGGATTGTATATCCTTGAAACTCAACATCTTCTACTGCCTCTCTAAAAGTGAATGATAATATACTAGCTGCTCTTAGTGTCTCTTGAATCACCTGTTCATTAATTCCAAAATGTTATATCATGACTGTAATTGAAATGTACGTACAAACGTACGTAGATACTCCTGATATGTATATACTCACCCGATTAGTGAGCGGCATGTTCTTTGTATCCTCCCATGTAATCCCACAACGTCCATTGTACATCATTTTTTGTCTTATACCTTCTTGTTCCATCTGTGTGTACGTATCCCATTCATTCATATTATATTGTGTTAGTCTCGTTAATATACAAAAAAAAATAGATAAATCCATTGCAATATCTCTAGCTTAGTTTGTTTCATATATAACTCGCCACGTATTCATCATATTTTTCGTGTAAATATCTGAGACACATAATTTTTAATTTGTCGTCATTATTAAGTAGTAGTAGTATGAGTACAAATTAAACACGTAGTTGTGTAGTAGTAGTAGAATAGATACCGTGACAGCTTGGAGAAGATGATGATTATCATGTAGGTATTTAAGTATCCATGTAAGGACACTAGCAGTTGTGTCATGTGCTGCAAATATCACTCCTATTATATTATCTGCTATTTGTGAATCACTCAAACCACTCTCTAACGATGATGTTGTTGATTCAAGGAGAACACCTAATAACCCTCCTTCCACATTCTTACTCTCCCTTCTCTTTGATATAAGCTTCTTTAGTGTCACATTCAACTGCTTCCTTGCCTGTAAATAGATATTAATTTTATGTTATATTTAAGAGGCAGGCAGGCAGGCAGGTGTATTTTATGGATTGATAGATAGATAGAGATTATGTTACGTACGTACCTTGAAGGAATTGTAGAAAACGAGTTCCTGGTAAATTCAATGGCATGGAATTGTATCCTTTTTCCAACTTATTATACAAATGCTTAATCCCATCAATGATTTCCACTTCTTTCCCACTTCCAAATGCTGATGATAGAATCGCCACTTCAAATGCAAACTACAGTAAATGATTTCACTTTGATTATTATATTGTTCAATACCAGCAACTTATCAAAAAAAAAAAAAAAATTATATTGTTCAATACGTGCGTATAGTCGACAATTAATATATACGTACGTACCTTCTTCATCTCACCCAAGTGTTAACGGTATCCATGTGTTCCCAGTTTCGGAAGAAGTTAACTACAATGTTCTCAATATGGGAGACAGAAGCCGATAGTACAGTAGGATTAAATGAAGAACGAATAAGTCTCTTTAATTTCAAGTGATATTCACCCTGATGAAAGAAGAGTGCTTCTGGACCAATCATCTTTTCCTTGCTAGGTGGATAAGTGGGTTGAACAGTTCAGATTTCGTTACTAGTACCATTTTTACTGCTTCTGGATTCCCTATCATTATACACGGACATCCCAATATATGCGTCTTGAATATATCACCGTACCTTATATCAATCAATATTACCTTATTAGTAAGTATTACACAATTATAACTTTAATAATTCATTCTAAATAAAATCTAATTATATTATACCTCTTCTGCCTGGTTGAGAAGAATGAATTTGGGTTTTCAGTGTAGAGCTTAAGAGTCTCGCCGATGTAAGGCCATCCCATCGAACCAAGTGGGAGCTTCATCACTTTTATATTCCGTCGACGTTGCGATACTTTCCATCTTAGTACAATGGACAGAAACAGACCAACACAGAAGTTACTACTAACCAGCTGTTGAGAAAAAGTAGTTGAACGTCATCGACTGTTATAAACCGCCAGCAGCCAAGAATAACTGAGATTACTATGATGACGACGATGAGAGGGCGGCGGTGCATGATTCCGGCAGCAACTACTACTATATTATCAATCAATGATTAGTCGACGTATACCGCCGCGCGCGCGGGTTCGGGTTTTATTAATTGCTGTGAAGAGAAGAAAGAGTAATGTCATGTCATGTCAATGTATAATGAGAGAAGAGAGGGAGGTAGGAAATGGAAATGTTTGTGGAGTTGTGGTGTACTCTTTATATAGTGAAAAGGTCAGAAATCATGATGATGGAATATATAGAAAAATAGAGTGCGAAAGAGACTGAGAGGATCTCATGTGGTGGTGGTGGTGGGAATTATGACAAAGGACAGATGTCAAATTAAGGTTTCACATGAACTCCATATATCTTCAAAATCATACATCTATTTTTTTAAAATTTCTATTATAAAATAAAACAATTTAAATGCTTAATCTCTTCTATGACATTGTCCTGTAATCTCAAATCTACGTTTTTTCTTCAATATTTATATAATGACATATGACAGCTGGGAATATTTGTACTATTATACAAATGCATGCTTTGAACGTATGATAGATATAGCTAGCTAGCTAGATCGATAGATATAGCTGATCTGTTTATGTGCCTTGTTTTTAGCGTCATTATTAGTGACTACGTAGTCCCTTATGAAATGAATTCGATGGTTCCTTCCGTGACTAGTGTCTGCTCGCGTCTACGTACCAGTACACCACCCAAACTCTTAACAGTGAGAAATCACAGAGATCAGAAGTAACATCACTCTCATTAGCAAGGTCGACACGATTCATTCAAACATGCGTGCGTTCATTCATTCCAATATTAATTTATTATAGATTGTAGTATATTTCAAAACAAAAACTAGCACTGGATTTATTAATATGAAAATGACTTTCTCTTGCATCTATTTACATGGTATAGGGATCACCAGACTTCATTAGGTCCCACTTCCTCTCTTCTTTTATCCTTCAATTTGATTCCGTTCACATTTGGTTTTGTCAGATATTTATTTAGTACGAGTTACAGGAGAAGAATCCTTCCTTTTTTTGCTTGGGATCTTGCTATACGACGGTGAAGTTCACCAGCTAATATAACATTATCAGTGATTAGTATGTTTTTTACAATCCTGACTGATTGTGAGAAATGGTGTAAAGGAAGATATCTTGAATCCGGTTAGCCAGGACTTTGTGACAATCTTATATACAAAGTTGCAATTAAAGAGCTATTGGATGGAATTTTGAGAGGCTAGTGGCTGCTTTTTCTTTGGGATGAGGGCTATGAGGAATTATTGAGGTCTGGGGGTAGAGGGTTACCAAGAATGATATTCATGACACTATATGAAACTTGGCTTCCTACTATTGGCCAAAAGAATTGAAATAGACACCATTGAATCCATCCAGCCAAGGGGACTTATTAGTCCCTAAATGTTGAGAAGCCAGAAGGATCTCAGATTTGTTATATGGTTTTTGAGGGATTCTTGGCTTATTGTGGGAGGAGGTTTGTTTACTACCTCTGTGAATCTGTCTGCGTTGCTTTCAGATAGGGCTTGGAAAGGTTTTTCGAAATAGCTATTGAAAATATCATCTAAGTCTTTCCAATCAAACTTCATATTTTCACTCTCATCTTGGAGGCATTGTGGAAGTAGGTAGTATTTTTGCCCCATTCTTAATCCATTTATCCCTAGCTCTTTGTTTCCTTCTAATTTTTTCTTTATATGGAGAAGTTCAATCTCCATAAAGATTCTTTTTGTGGTTGGCTATCGCCCTATTAATTTGAGGGCCATTTGATATAGCTTCTAATTATTTCCTTTTTCTCTCAAGTTAATTTTGATCTTATGAAAGACCACCCCTCCACTCCACTAGTTTGCTTTTGCATTTTCCATTTGCCATTTGAAAACATAAGCTACAGGTAGTGTCACCCTAGATCAATGAACTATTTCTCTACATTTTTTTCTCACTAACCACATATTTTCAAACTGAATATTTTTATTGTGCTTTTTGTGGGTACCAAGGATTTTTATGAGAGAGGGCAGTGGTCCGAACATTCTCTAGGGAGGTGGTGAACTAATATAGTAAGGAAAATTTTGAGGATGTCATGGCTGGCAAAAGCTCTGTCCAATCTACTAACAGAGTCATGGGGTGCAAAATGACAATTGTATAAGTGAAGGGATACCCTAAAAAATCTAGGTCTACTAGCTCATATTTTGGTATAGTATCTCCAAAAGGACCCATTTGTTCTTCCCCTCGACATCTTCCTCCTTTTTTTTCACTTTCAAGCATCATTTGGTTAAAAATACCCCCTACAATCCATAGATTACGCACTTGAGATTTTAATAACAACAAGAGTTTCCAGGAGTGGTACTTTAAGTTCTAGTTTGGCCATCTATAGAAACCAGTAAAGTTAAAAGGATCCATACCTGGTACTTAAATCTGCAAACAATATGATTTTGAGAAGTTGACCAATTTGACATCCATTTTCTTTCTTCACGAAAGAAGGAGCCCTCAACTTCTCCCCACACTACTAACTGCCACCCCTTCATAATCTCTCCATTTTATCTAATCAGAATCATCTCAGTATTGGATCTGTGGGTGTAACACCCTGGATTTTGCCTCATTATAAAGTTAAAACGATACGAATCCAACGCCGCAGACGGGGATTAAAACGGATATCAAACGAGTCTTAAAATTGAGATTAAGGTCTGTCCGAACATTAGTCCGAACATGTAAGTTTGGACAAGGGCCGAGACTTACAGTTTAGACCGTCCTTGCATGCTGTCCGAACATGTAAGTTTGGACAGATGTTCGGACACACTAATTCTGTGAAAACAAAATACTCTCGGGCCTGTCCGAAAATGGATGTCCGGACGACGTTCGGACAGGTCCAAATTTATGAAAACCAAAAGGAAAACAAGATTAGAAGGGTACAATATGACCATAATATTAATGCCAATGGAAAGTGAATGTTTAACATAAAAACACAGTGGATTACACTTTCAAATCCAGAGTGCTACCGCCACACTCAACCCATGAGTGCTCAGGCTAATCCTTAAACAATTCAACAGAAATAAATATCCAAAACATCCAATTTAAATATGTATCTCAGCAACAATCAATCATCTCCAGAACTATGTGGTAGCGCGTTCCCAAACCCCAAACTTCAGCAACCATAACCTGCGATCAGAAAACAATAGACAAAACACGAAGGGATTGCGCAAATCAGAAAAAACTGAGTAAATCCTACATCATTGTGTAAAATACATTTTGAAGAAGTTCATTTTATCATTTGTCAATCAGACGAGGGGGAAGAGTTGACCAATTGAATAACATTTCTAGAAACCACAATAAACAATCATTAGTAGGGAGCTTTCAACAGGAGCCAACCATAATTCCAAACACGGGGCACCTATGGGACCCCAAACAATATTTCCAGGACAGTCACCCACTGGTGGAACGCGAGCCTTTAATTACGGTCCAAAACCGTGTATAATTACGGTTCTGGACCGTAATCTACGTGGGCGTCATTAAAGATGGCGACGTCTTTAATTACGGTTTTAAACCGTAATTAAAGGCCCCTTTTTCCGTCCCGCGTGTCATTGACTTTACATTACGGTTATTGGTAAAACCGTAATGTAAAGTCTTTTGGCGTGTGCGCCCAAAGGACTTTAGATTATGGTTATTGTTAAAACCGTCATCTAAAGTGTAATTTTTTTTACAAATCTACACAATTGCAACAGAGCAGAATTATAACATATAAGCAACAGGGGCATCAGACCAACGGATGTGTAGAAACTACACAATTGAAAACACCTGATCAAATACCAACAACACAAATTCATTCTCTGTGCACAATTGCAACAGAGATAACATCTAATATACACCAGATCGAAAATCTGTTACAGCAACAAAAATATTCAATACAGCAGCTAGAATCTGTTACAGCAGCTAGCAATTCATTACAAAAAATATTCAATACAGCAGCTAGAATCTGTTACAGCAGCTAGCAATTCATACAAAAAAATATTCAATACAGCAGCTAGAATCTGTTACAGCAGCAGCTAGCAGAAAACAGAAGCATAAAACAGTACAAAAATGGTGCAAAAAACTGTACATGAAAAACAAAATCTATCATAGCATTAGAGCTAGCTAGTCTACACTCCATTCTCATAAATATGGCTGGCATGCTCTCTCTGACATGATACAAGTCGTTTTGGACTGTAAGTCGAGAATTTGGCAAAATGCTCTTAATCTGAAACAAGAAAAGGAATGGAACACATAATGAGATTAAGATAAAGACACAAAAAATCCGCCGAAAGAATTAAATATAAGACAGCGTTCGTATTACCTTGTCTTTATCATTCTTAAATCCTGGGAAGTACCCCGCAGAACTCGTACATATACCGCATCACGTAGTACCCGCAACTCCTAGAATCCTTTTGGGTAGGGCACTAAATTACCAAAATTCACAAATGTAAAACAATTGTACAAGATAATAGCAGCACGAATGAAATACATGAATTACCGAACCTTGATTAAGGTCAGTGTTGAATCCTGTCCACTGCCCTAGTGGATCGAGAACAAGCAGAGTAACGGTGGCAGCGCAGATATAAAACAAAGCCCAGTGGTGGCTACAATGTCAAATACAAAATGAAATGAGAAATGAAGGTAAAAAAGTTATCTAATTAGTATGTAATTTTATATCAAACTCACGTTTGGTGATACGGCATTAGAATGAATAATTTATTCTGTCGATCAGCAACATCGAAGCAATGAGTCATGTATTCACAAAACCTCCCCGGGTCCCTATTGACTGAGTCGTACGATAAAACTCTCCGGGCACACCGCAGTAATGGAGGTGATACTCTTCTCAGCACATCTCTCAAGCAGACCTCTATTATATCACATGTACTATAAAAAGTTAGCCAATGCAACTTCATAGATACTTATTCTATATGTTTTTACAGTATGAGGAAGAACACTTACTTTAGATAAGCTTGAATAATGTTAATGTTCAGGTAATCTCCAATCATCATCTCTCTGATGTCCCCAAAGTTGATCGTCGTGGTCATATCTTCTTGTAGTGAAACATCGACTTTGGAAGCGTCATCATGAAGCTGATAGTTTGAGGTGACTTCACAATGATCTTGTCGTAGAGATTCATCTGACGAGGCCCCAAAACATTAAAAAGTTTTGTTGGCAGTGAGAACTTATTTTTGGCGCCTGAGAAGTCTTGGTGCGACCCCGGACGGGCGTGGTGGATCACTTTTCGCACCCCGACTCACGGGATTCTTACCCTTCACAACATAAACAGAAGCATAAATGTAAAGATAATTACTAATGATTATTATAGTGACATTAACATTTATCTAGAACATACCCTTGTACTTCTGACAGGATTCGCCGGCGCGCTGATGATCTCTTCTTCTCTAGGCCGGGATACGTGGCGAGGAAGCTCAGGGATCTCAGTATTCTCCCGCGCGCTGATCTCTTCTTCTCTGGGCCGGGATACGCGGCGAGGAAGCTCAGGGATCTATAATAGATTATATTAGACACTTAATGCTAAATAATGCATTTTATTAGATACTAAATGGTTGTCAACAGTCTTACCTCATCGGTGACAACAATATAACATGCTGGCCAGGGCAATATGTCTCCCTTCGCATCATCAGCGTGCATTTGTGTCAAACGCCATTGGAAGGTATGCGTGCTCAAATCCATCAATTATCAGGTCCAAGGTCACACGCACGTAGAATGGGGGTAGACGTACGAAATTGATGAGCGTGAGTGGACCTGATGGCAACACCGTCCCGTAGGCCACATCTACAGGGTGCCCTTTAATGGTATTTGGAGACGGGATTTTTTTTTTGCCTTTAATAAACAGAGATAATACGTGAAATAAATAGTGAGTCCAATCTAATACTATTAAAATGACTTTATTTAGGGAGAAAAATAGTTAAACAAAGCTAACCTAGATGTTGGCAGACGGGTACGGGTCAGCGGCCGGAGCACAACTAGACGAGGAAGACGGTCGAGGAGGATCATGCTGCTGCTGAGTAGTCGCATGTGCGATCGAATTCACACGCTTCCTGCAGCCTCTCCTCGATAGCCCCGGCGCTCCGAGCCTGTTTCTCCTCATTAGCTTGGCGCTCAGCAGCGAACTTACGCTCTACCATCGCCTCGACTTCAGGAACACTCATCTGACCCTTCCTAGCAGATGGCGGGAATACGTGTTCTGACGTACTTCTCCCCCAAATCCTCTAACACGCCCCGGGTGATCCTTCTTCCAAAGTATTTGATTGAGAGTGTCATCTTGAGAAGGAGGATTGTGTATGTCTATTTCTCCTCTCTGTGCCGCTTCATACTGTCCAAATTGTCAAAGAAGTTAACACTAAATTTAAGATCAACAAACACTTGAGTATGTCAGTAAATTATTTAACAGCTAATTTCAAATACTTACAATTTGGGTTAGCCAGTTGTTCCGTCGCAAGCATTAGGAAATATCCTCTAAACTTCGCTGGTCGTTTTCTGGCGTCCCAGTATGAACATCTGCACCCTCCTCGCCTCAGAGACATCCTCGATCAGGCATTCACTTCCATCCTCGTTCCTCTGTGTCAGCAAACCAGCTTTTTCCACATGTCGAGGCTGCCCACATATCCCCTTCGTCCCATGGTGTGGGGGTAGAGTAGCTTCACGGTTTTGCCGTGCTTATTCTTGTTTTTGCTGTTAAGAAATACAATAGAAAATTAATTAGAAAATCAGGGAAAAAAGCATTATGAGCATTAATTCAGAAAAAAGTACACACAAACATACCCTGAACTCGAGGGTGGAGTGCCGCTCACGAACACCTTCCACTCCTCTTCAGTGATCATGCCGTTGTTACACAACATACGGCGGAGGCTCACGTGGGGGCACCCTGTTGATCCAGTGCTCAACCAAGTAGTGGCGGAATGATTTAGCTTTGCCGGACACCAAAGAAAGAACGGTCTTCTTCACTTCTTCTGGGATCTTGTATCGTTCTTGCACCTTCTTCCCAGATGGTCTCCTTAACTTCTTCCGGGACTTGTTTCCATGTGTGGTTGATGCAGCAATGTGATCTGGCCAGAGTCCCTAGCATACTAGCGAACTCTGACCTGCTGCCCCCACCATACCTCCCATACTTGTCCCACAGAAGACTGATCTCATCCGTTTCTGCAGTTTCAACCCACGGGTCGGACCTCTACCTCTGGGTCTCTGAGTAGCACTCGAAAGTGCACTCATGGAAGGGCCAACAGCAGCAGCGGCAGATGTAGATGGGCCAGCAGCAGTAGCGGCACTGGTAGAAGGAACCGGTACCATTTGCTGCTCATTTCGAACTCACAGCAATATAAATCGAACTCTTCATCAGCCATGTCTGATCAGCCATGCCTGCAAGGATTGAAATAAATTTGAATTAAATTAAGCATTTCATAATGGTCTATACAAGCAAGAAATAAAAGAGTGTTAATTTCATATAAATTTTAAGTAATAACTTACATACACCATTATCTCTCAACCCACATTCCCTCGTTATGGTCTGATCGTATATACTCACGATGACCTGTGACCTCAGCCTCTTCCAATGAAATAGGAACAGTTGGAGGTTCATCTTCTGCATCATACTCATCCTCATCAACCACACCATCCACACCAACTATTCCTCTTCTCCCTTTAAGCACAACAGACCATCTAGGATTACAGGGATCAGTTACATAAAATATCTGCTTAACCTTCGTCCCAACAACGAATGGCTCAACAGTGGGAGTAGCTCTAGACAGATCAACCAGTTTCATACCATGCTCCTCCTCACGGTAGCCATGATTGTTGTTAACCCAGTTACAGCGGAAAACACACATTTCGTAGCTGTTGTAGTCCAATACCCATATGTCTTGTATAACACCGAAATATGATTGTTTACTGAGACTGGACTGTGACCCACACACCGATGTCATATAAGTTTTGATAAGCTTCAAGCTCTACGCCACTGTTTTGATTCGTTGACTTCTGATCCTGACTTCTGTGAAAAAGGTGAATCCGTTGACATCGTACCCCTCATAAGAAATTACATCCAGATTTGGTCCAAATGCAACTACTTTAATCAGTTCAGGCACATTCGTGGACTGATCGGACAACTCTGTCTTTGAACCATCGACAAATGTCCTATTCTGCTCATTTTGTAGTCTAACGTCACTCATGTTGGATATTGTGATCTTAAAACACACAAGTGTTCATCAAAGTATGGTTCACATCTTCAAGATGACTTAGCACAACTAAATGAGCTTTGTTAAGAGTGTCTATGTCAATTCTTTTCAGTTTCCTTCCAACCGTGCCAACACCCTTCAATCTGCCCTCGTGTCTAGAACGTGGAAGTCCAATGGTATCGACACCTTCTAGGTAATTGGTGCAGAAGTCTACAACTTCCTCTGTGATAGTGCCCTCTATAATACTACCCTCTGGGTGACGACGGTTCTTCATTTTCTTCTTCAGGACACCCATGTACCTTTCGAACGGATACATGTAGCGAAGGTACAAAGGACCACACATCAGAATCTCTCTTACAAGATGCACGAGGAGATGTATCATTATGTCGAAGAACGATGGAGGAAAATACATCTCCAGCTGGCACATTGTCACAATAAGATCCTTTTGTAATTTAGACAGAGTGTCCACATCAAGAACCTTAGACGAAATGGATTTGAGGAAGACACTGACGTTTGTGATTGTGTGTCTGACAGCATCCGGCAAGATCCCACGTAATGCAATTGGCAAAAATTCTTGAAGTAGGACATGATAATCGTGAGATTTCATTCCTACTAATTTGAAATCTGTCATGGACACTAGGTTTCTTATGTTTGAGGAGTAACCTGATGGCACCTTGATGTTGTAAAGGGTACTGCATAGACTATGTTTCTCTTCTTTAGACAGAGTGTGACAGGCAGGAGGCAAGAATGTGCGTTTTCCACGTTCTTGCGGGCCAAGCTCTGTGCGTATGCCCAACTCAATTAAATCTTTTCTTCCTTTCAAATGATCCTTTGTCTTTCCTTTTATGTTCAAAAGGGTGCTAGTTATACTTTCACCCACGTTCTTCTCGACATGCATCCCATCGATACAATGTCTAACCTCCAATATTATCCAACTTTTTGTAAATCTCTGTACCTGTCAAAGGCTGGCACGCCACGCTGTGATCAGTTCTGGTTGGCGGCCCGAAGTTGTTGACAATATTATCCAACTTTTTGTAAATCTCTGTACCTGTCAAAGGCTGGCGCGCCACGCTGTGATCAGTTTTCCCATCGAACTCTTTCGCCATCTTTCGATACTTATGTCCTTTTGGAAGCATTTTTCGGTGGCCCATATACACGTTTTTGCCACTATGTTTCAAGCGAATGCTACAAGTGTTTTCACCACAAATCGGACACGCCAACGCCCCCTTGATTGAATAGCCTGAAAGATTACCATAGGCGGGGAAATCATTGATTGTGCAGTACAACATAGCACGCAAATTGAAGTCCTCTTTACTGAATGAGTCGTAAACCTTAGCCCCTTCATTCCACAAGAGTTGTAGATCCTCTATCAAAGGTTGTAGGAATACATCAATTTTGTTGCCCGGTTGCTTTGGACCCGATATTAACAAAGACAACAAGATGTGTCTTGGTTTCATGCATAACCACGGCGGTAGATTGTAAATAACCAAAAGCACAGGCCAGGTACTGTGTATGCTACTCAAAGTACCGTAAGGGTTCATCCCATCCGTGCACAAGCCTAGCCTTAGGTTTCTCGGTTCGTTACCAAACTCAGGAAATTTTACATCTATGTTTCTCCACTGTGGTGCATCAGCGGGATGTCTCAATCTGCCATCCTTTTTCCTGTGAACTGAATGCCACCGAAGATTCTCTGTGTCTTTCTCAATGGAGAACAAACGTCTGAACCTTGGAATGATGGGCAGGTACCACAGTACCTTAGCTGGTGAACCTTTCTTACTACCACTGATGTGAGTTTGTTGTTTCTTATACCGTGACGCTCCACATGCTGAACAGCTTTCAGCAAATTCATCCGATTTCCAAAACAGCATGCAACCATTTGGACAAGCATGAATTTTCTGGTACTCCATACCCATTGGGCACATCAGTTTTTTGGCTGAGTACGTAGTCGTTGGTAAAACGTTGTCCACCGGAAGAACGTATTTCAATAGTTCCAGGAGGTCAGTGAAACTTACGTCGCTCCAGCCATGTTTCGCTTTCAAGTTGAATAGCTTGAGGACGACACCCAACTTGCTTAACTTTGTAGGGTCACACCCGGGGTACAACGGTGTTTTGGATGAATCCAACAAATTTTCATACTTGTCTGGCGTGTTAGAGTAATGTCGTTCCACATCTTCGAGCATAGTCTCAATGTCATCATCCCAGAAATCTGGCTCAACGTTCGCTGTAACGTCTTCTGGATCACCCGCAACTGTATCATCTCCAAGTTCTGTTTCTGTGTTTGCCTGACCATTATCCCCTTCGTCAGGCTTAATAACATCGAACGCACTCTGACCATGCCATCGGATTATGTCTTGGAAATCTTTTGTAAAACCGCGGCGGATCAGATGTTCCTTAATTGTTTCAACGCCGCGATATCTCAGATTGTTTTGGCAGTCGATACACGGACAAAATATGTATCCCTTGTCTGTAGGTTTCAGATTGTTCGCCAACACCGTGCATAACTTATCAACTCCTTCTAAAAACTTGTCGTCCAAATTTCCGCTGTAAATCCACGAACGTTCCATCTCCTTCTAGCTATTTATATGAAGGCAGCCATTTCATACCGTCACCCGTGGCAGAGTCTTTACACTTTTGTATCTTATCAACCTAAATCCATCCATGAGTATTAAATCCCACCGGTGAACGTGTTTTTAATATGTAATTTATTGAAAATTTCGGCAGCATCTCCCTACAGTTCTTCAAATGCACGATATTATGATATTAATCAATAATATATGCATTCGAAGAACAATAAAGAGATACTGCTGAAATAATCAATAAAGTACATATTAAAAACACATTCACACCCTAGGTGTGAGATTTAACAATCATGGACAGTCCCGACAGGGACTGCCGAAGATATACCTCTATTAGGTATATCTTGGGCGGATAACTATGTTTGGTAGTTTGTCAAATACTGTATGTATATATGTAAATCTTACCTCTGGTAGACGATTAGCCGATGCAAACGGTTGAGGTCGGAAGTCAAAATAAAGTCGTAGTCCTGATGCATAAAGGAAAAACGACAACATTAGAATTCATCAAAAAATCAAGGTTAAAATGCTAGCTAAACCGCGGAAAAAATTCGACAGCATCTCCCCTATATTTCTGACGTTTCCCAATCAGTTTTATCAACGTCAAATTCGCACGCACCATCAAAATTACTTATACACTAATTTTATATTTATCTAGAAGAAAGGTAAGCTGTATTAACCGTAAAGAAATATTTACAAGTACAAGAAATCAACTGCAACAAGAATCAGCAAACAAGAATCACAACTTCGAATCTGCTAAGAGATATATCTACCAGACCAAAGGCTCTCAACTAGTTTTATATTTGAAAACTACACTACTATATAATTGTAATACTAAATGCTAAGAATAAGTAAATACAGCAGTTTACAGTTTGGTTTGCAAAATTACCGTTACTGCACCGAAGTGGGCAAGTAGTGCAGAAATCAGCCCACGAACTAGGTTGCAATTAACCGTGAATCTGGGCACAAATATATGAACAAGGTTAGAACATTTGCCATTACACTCTCAGGATTCGAAAGAAACGAGGTTAGAACTAGCAATCGACATGCATATGAATAAAGTTAGAAAAAACGACAATTGATCGACCGCGCGCATACCCAGTACACGATAGAGACGTCGACGGTGACGACCAGTGTACGTAGATGGGTGGTGACCGGCGGCGATGGGAGTGACAAAGGTGGTGGGAGCGACGGCGGCGATGGCCGTTACTAAGGTGACGGGAGAGAGGAGGCGATTTCAGTGAGGAAGATAGCGCGAAAGAGAAGAAGAGTTACTGTAAGTACAGTGTGCAAAGTAAACGGGCAAATGTTAAAAGGACTTTAGATTACGGTTTACATGAAAACCGTAATCTAAAGTGTAACGAAATTAAAAAAATAGCGCGAAAATTATTTGGCCTATGCTGGGTTTCGAACTCAAGATCAATGGTATTAACTCATGTACCCACAACCATTAAGCCATGAGTCTTATTCGATCAAACATATGTAACACATTAATATAAAGTTATTTTTAATCTAAAATACACTGGTAAAACGACGTCGTTAACTGTAATTTAGATTACGCGCGGCGTCGAAAAAATCAAATAATACGGGAAATATTTGGCGTCAGGTCAAAACGACGTCGTTGACCATCAGTCGGAGGTAGGTGCGCCTTTTTAAGAACGGACTTTAGCTGACGGTTCTTAGTAAAACCGTAATCTAAAGTCCGTTGACCGTAAGCGCGCGTCAACACGGGACTTTAGATTACGGTTTCACTAATAACCGTCATCTAAAGTCCGTCCTAAAAAAGGCGCGCCTACCTCCGATCGATTATTGCTTACGGTTAATTCAATAAACGTCGTTAATTAATTCCAGCCTTCCTATTAATCATCGTGTCTGTTAAAGCCGTGATTAAACCACCGTCATTAAAGGCTCGCGTTCCACCAGTGTTAAGTCAAATTTTATCATGTAGCAGCAGTATTTAAGTATAACAGATTAGAAACATGTCTACTAATTTTAAAATTCAGTTATGATACACCTAAGAAATTATTACTATGTCATAAGCAAAGAACAATAGCCAAACAAAAACAAAGCAGAACAAGAACAACCCATCAAAAAGATAGCAATAAACCAACTGTAGAAGAACACATAGAAAATAAATACAAATCAGCAAACCAACTGCAGAACAACGCGTAGAAAATAAATACAAATGGAAAAGAGGAAGGAACTGGTCATAGTAATTTATTCTTATCTTTTATTTTTTATAAAAAATTGAGATGAGTGATAATGAGATCGGCAAACCAACTGTAGAGTTATTAGTAATATGACAAGTGCTAGAGTTTGATCCATTTACAGAAATGACATGAGCTTTATGTTATTAGTAATGAGATCAGTTGCTAAAGTTTGATTTATTTACAAAAAAACTGAAAATAAACTTCAAAAAAATAAACATGTTGAAGGAAAACTGTTGAAAAAACATCAAAAAGATAGCAGTAAACCAACTGTAGAAGAACACATAGAAAATAAATACAAATCAGCAAACCAACTGTAGAAGAACACGTAGAAAATAAATACAAATGGAAAAGAGGAAGGAACTGGTCATAGTAATTTATTCTTATCTTTTATTTTTTATAAAAATTGAGATGAGTGATAATGAGATCAGCAAACCAACTTAGAGATATAATAATATGACAAGTGCTAGAGTCTGATCCATTTACAGAAATGACATGAGCTTTATGTTATTAGTAATAAGATCAGTTGCTAAAGTTTGATTTATTTACAAAAACATTGAAAATAAACTTCAAAAAAATAAACATCTTTGTACCTGCAGACCTATAAGAATGTATTAGAAAATTAGACTTTTGGTTGGTTAAAGGAGATTACAAGAGCAATATATCTAACACATCAGCACACTATGTGCTGTAGTACCAAATCAGATAATGGCGGGGCACATGCTTATACATAACAGTAGTTACCAAATGAAATTGATCCAAAAGAATTATTAAAAAAACAACAATAGTTGGATAATGTAGTAGTATAGTAAGAGAATAGATTATAATGCCACTGGAACTTGAAGTCGGCCATAATAAAGCAGAGGGTATGAAACTGTGCCAGCAGTGAGCAGACAGGTAACACAAGATAAAATAGAATTAATCAAGTAATCAACTGGCTATTTTTAATTTATGCTTCGGGAAACTAGAACATCTCAAACATGTTAATAGGAGAGTTCACCATATGAAGCAACAATTCATTAATACACCACTAGAAATCATTACAGAGAGATCAAATAGAAATCAAATAAAACAGAACATCAAACTAGAACATCTCAGAACTTTCCCCTGAATCAACTAGACTACCCAACTCCAGCCACTCACTTTTCTATCTTTATTTCTCCACAGTATGATTTTGACCCTAAAAACAGAAATGCTCAACTAACAAGTTAGGTATGCCATTTGCCTTTTTCATGACCATCATTAAGCTAATACCTTGACTAGAACAAGAATCAACAGCCGGTGCAACAAATCCAATTACCGAAGTAAAAAAAAGAAATCAAATAGAACAGAAGATAAGAGAAGATAAGTTTGAGTTTTACCGGTTCTGAAATTCCAGTCCCGTCGTTAATCTGCTGTGCAGTGCTAGCTAGAAATTTGAGCGGTTCCATAGGAGTTCCTTGTTAGTTGTTACAGAGGCGCAGAATAAATCATGGTGTAGTTCCTTGTTACACAGGAGTTCCTAGTTACAGAGGAGCAGAAATTTGAGCGGTTCAACTACCGGTGTAGTGCTTCTCATGTCATGGTGCAACAAAATAAATCAAATAGAACAGAGATAACTGAAGGGAGTTCGAGTGTTACCGGCTCTGGACTGGAGTTCCTTCAGAGGCGCAGACAGCCGGGAATCGGGATCTGAAGAGGAAGATGAGACACACCGGCGACAAAAAAAATGGCGACTGACGTTCCTTCCTTGCTTGTTACAACGAGAGTCGAGAAGAGTCGAACCGGCTAGGGTTCTCTCGGTTTTCCTCAAGTTTGTCAAATCTTGACAAGGAAACCGAAACTTCTGTTCCGTTTCCATATACGAGACAAAAAAGAATGAAGAGAAGTAAGATTGAGCAAATGAAGGAACTCGGAGAAGAAAACCGAAAAAAAACCCCACTCTTACCTCTTTGTTCCGATTCAAACTAGAAGAGAAGACCACCACCGTTTTTTTTTTCAGATTTTGGTTCCCAAACTTGCAAAGGAAAAAGGGAACGAAGAGGAGTAAGTCAGATTTGAATTTATTTTCGAAACCACTAACATAAATCACAAGGGAGCAGATCTTACCTCTGTTTGAACTTTGAACTGAAATCTGGCGTGGGACAAGAAGAGAGTGCAAGAGAATGTGTTCCTTGTTCGTCGGCGTGAAGGAATCAGCAAGGGGAGAAGAGATGGGTCGGGGGCTTGTTCGTCGGCGTGAAGGAATCAGCAAGGGGAGGAAGATATGGGTCGGGACTCGGGACGGGACTATTGGAGGAGAAGAGAGTGACTAACCCTAAGTTCCTAATAATCAACCGTAAACTAAACAAACTACAAAGTGAACGATGTGTTTAGTCATAGAATATTTCGGTTATACGGTTAACCGAATAGTGACTGTGTCAAGACCGAAAACCGAACCGAATTACTATTTGGTTAATCGTATAACTGAAATATAAAATACGGTTATAAACTTCGGTAAAAAATAACCGAAAAAATAACAGTTTTTGGTCAAAACCGAATTAACCGAACCTAATGGACACCCCTAGCCAGAATACCACTTTTAGCGGTGATTCTAACTAAAAAGCGTTGAAAAATGCCCTTTTCTACACGTTTTTTTTTTCTATATTAGCTTCGTGTATCCTTCTTTTCTTCGATGCTTATATGTACTGTGGTGAGACAAAGTTAAAAATACATGAGCAGCGACCAATAAGTAAAATAACAAACCTTCTTCGCCACCAAAAACAAAATATAGGTACAATATGTGGTAGAAAATAACAAACCTCGTGGGTGGGCTGTGTAATTTCGTCAAACGTCTTGGGTGGGCGATGTAATTGTTTATCATACAAATTTTCCTTCTACATATTTTAACGTTGATTGTATAATAAATATAGCTACCTTCAATTTCATATGTATAACCAAGAATTTGCCACATGGAAACATTTTTCGCGGGGCCTAGAGAGTGAACTATCACTGCGCCACCGGCACCCACCAATAGAGATAAGAGAAGCTATTTTTCTCACGGCACTTATTCTTCCATTTTTTCTTCGGTCAATCAATTGGAGCATGCGACGACACTACCTTCCGAAGCACACGTGGATTAAAAGGTTGCTTGTGTGTTGGAGGCAGGGATCTCAATCAGGTTAAAATTGATTAGTAAAAGATACTTTAGTTAAAATTTTGATCTAAAATATAACTAGATTGGGTTAATTTTCGGTCATAAAAAAAACATGTCCTAGAATCAGGTTAAAGCGACTAACTCATACTACCTCCGTCCCGTCATAAGTGTCATGTTTGCTTTTTGGCACGTTTTTCCACTTCAATACTCCCTTCGTTCCAGATTGACTTTTTCCTTTACTATTTGAGTATGTCGTTTGACTTCAATATTTAACATATAAGATAAACATAATTTTACAAATTTAAATTTTGCAATTGAATCCTTATGTGAAAAACTATATGTTGTAGAACTTTGTTTTATAAATTATTTTATCTTATATGTTTAATATTGAAATGGAAAAACGTGCCAAAAAGTAAACAAGAAGGTCAAAGTGGGACGGAGGGAGTATTAAACATATAATAAAATAATTTTTAAAAATTAAATTGTATAATATATAGTTTTTCACATAAAGATTCTATTGTAAAACATAGATTTATAAAAATATATTATCTTATATGTTAAATATTGAAGTCAAACGACACATCCAAATAATAAACTGGACGGTCGGGACGGAGCTACTGTACTTAATGATTAAAAATAGTAAATATAGTGATTAGCTTATGACTAAATTATACTATGTTTTGTAATTAACTTGTACCTAAACTTTGATAACAAAAAAAAAATGAAATGTTTTTGCTACAGTCTAGGGCATAATAAATTAGGGTTAGGTGCCCCATTTTGATACATATGTAGAAGATAAACATTCAAGTATATATATATTTATAGCTTAAGGGTAGCTACTTGTGTTCTCATAGTAGAAGATTGTGTGAACACTAAGTACGTTGAAGGTTGAACATCTAATATGACCAGTCATAGAATTTTCCAGAAGAAATTTAACAAGAGAAAAGTCTGCGACTACTAGGTGATTCGTTTACCTAGTGGGATAATTTCCCAGAAATGTCCTTGATGCCCGCCACTGCTGACTTAACTTATAATTTATTCAACAGGCTGTAGCCCTGTTTTCCCTCACATCACACACACACACACAAAAAACGTGCTTTGATCTCACTTAGTTGCTTCGTTAGAGTGATTAATTTTGCATAAACATTTCATGTGGGTAGTGTACATACGAATATATAAAAGGTTGAAACTGAAATACACCTCTCAACAAAAATTGTTACTTAACATGTAGATCAGTTTCTAATAATTAAAAAAACAGCTAAGATAATCATCTCATTTTGCTAATAAATAAAAGTAACACTGATTATTCCCTTTATTGTTTACTTCCCCCATCTTATTTACTTCCAAGCTACGAATAATGATCAATGCATGGAATTAACTGATGGACTTTTAATTAATAAATCATAGAAATGAATTAGGTGACGCCTATTCCGATGTTTACGTTCAAACTTCCAAAATAGTAGTAAGAAATTGAAACAAAGACAAAGGTCGTAATAAAGTAAATTGTAAGGTTGGTAGGTCAAGATATCAACGTTATGTCTGCCTGGCAGAAGAAGCTGTGAATAGTACCCACGGATTGCTTCAAATTAATGTGTTCCCCTATGTGGACTGCTGACTTTCAACTCAAATGATTCCGATCATTGCTTTGAGTAATCGAAAGGTTCAATCGAATTCTAGAAACAAAGAAGAGTAAATTATAATATGCTCCTGTAACGCTCAAAAACTATAGTTTCTGTTTCCATTGATTAAAATAACAACGTTCCAGACCAACTAATCTACATTACATGCATTCTTAAGATTTCTTTTTAAAAAAAAAAACAAAACATATTCCCAAGATTTGGTCTAATTTGTCAACATATTTTTATGTTTACTCTTTTTTTTATACTTGTAGGCCATGAGAGACCGTCAGAAAACTAATGTTGGCCACAGTTCCGGTGGTTCCAGTTCCGAGATATGTGTAGTCGTATTTGGAATCATTCAGGGGCAGTTCCGGACGGTTTCGGTTCCGAACTCTATATTCGCTTCGGATTAGCTCAAATCATCGGTTCCGACCGGTGCTGGAGCGGTTCCGGAACCAGAACCGGTTCCATGTCGGTTCCATACGGTTCCAGATTTAGGTGTCGAGAAATTGGAGCCGACTGTGGGTCGGTCGGCTTCAATTTCTTCGCTTTAGCTCCGAGTAGAGATTCGTTTGCAACGCACATGTTGCTCTTTTTGTCCACTTTACTCCTAGATTGGTTATCTCCAAGTTTATAATCTTAAATGTGTAAGTAACAAAGACTTAGAATTTTTATTGAATTTACAAAAATTAAGGAACAAAGAGATTATTATATGATTCACTGCCTCGTTAAAACCTTATTAGGTAAAAACCCATTGGGAAAACCCTAATAAGGAAAAAGTGTACAACTACTAAGAGGTTACATGATTTCAATTTGCAAGTCTTAAAAAGAATTACATGGAAAGAAAGTAATACTAATACATTCTAAAATATTACAATACAAAATAGAAGTCCTAAGTGATGTTTTCCCCATTCATCTCGTACCAATCATCATGTTGCCCCTCGTATTACAATGCGCGTGCTTGGCATCTCAGCTTGGCTAAGTCTCTATCATACTTCTCAACACAAACCTTGATTGAGTCCGGTGCAAGGCTTGATCTCTTTTCATCCAACACTCGCTTGCTCGCACTAAACGCCGACTCAGAAGCAACGGTTGATGCTGGAATTGCTAGCGAGCTATCTTTGCGAGGACGATAAACTTCCCTTCATGTGCTTGCCACCACTTAAGAACATCTATATCACCATTATCATCATCATCATCAAAACTAAAAGTGAAGTTAATATAGTCATCATAAGTATAAAATCCAGAACCCGATTGAACTAATTTTGGTCTTTTCAATAAATTAGAAATCAAAGTACTTCTTTTGCTACCGGGGCGTGGTGTTTTAGTAGAGGAACCACTACCACTAGTAGAAGAAATCTCATACGGATGATACTTTGAAGTATACTCATCATGTAGCTTTTTCAATGCTACATTAACCTTTTCTACATGGTCCTTAACATAAACATCATTGGGTGGACCTCCTGGAACAATACTATAATAATAATCAAGCAATTTTGTTAGACCATCGAATTATATTTGAGGATCAAGAACAGTTGCAATACAATAAATCAAAGGAAATTCATTGAAATACTTAACCATTTAGACATCAAATCGCAAATAACCCATTGATCCCATCAACATTCTTGTTCTCATGCAAGACATGGAAAATACTAATGCATTCATTTATGACAAGATGCACATTAGGTTCATAAGCTAATGAAAATACCTTAGTTGCACTATCAAAACAGTTTAAAACATTGCTCACTACATTAGCCTTTTCTCAAATGTCCTCACCCATAAATTCTTGATTGGATTGAACAACCATAATGTTATGCAAACTAGTCAAAATGGGTTGGTGTTTCTTAGTCTTAACTAACAATTCACTTATTTTTAACAACACGGATTTACTTATTTTCTCATTACATGCCTTCTTCTCATTACATGCATTCTTCTCATTACATGCCTATTTCTCATTACATGCCTAAGTGGTTCTAGTGTAGCAGTCAAGTTAGATAAACCATCTTGTACACACAAATTTACAACATGTGCACAACATTGAACATGCAACTAATCACTTTTATGCAAGAGTGTGAGTCTCTTATTAGCTTTTAGAAGATCTACACACCTAACATTGTTCGAAGCATTATCTAAAGAAATTGAGAATACCTTGTCTAACAAATTCCACTCAGATAATATTTCAATAAGTTTCTCAAAAATATTATGACCGGTATGTGCATCATCAAAAATAGCAAAAGCAATAATACGCTTTCGAAGCGTCCAAGAACTATCAGTCCAATGAAGTGTAACACAAATAAATGCCTCATTAGAAGTAGATGTCCACATATCACTAGTCAATGAAACACGGCCATCAAATGCATTCATCATTTCCATAAGTTGGTTTCTAGTTTTACTATGTTGTGCAAAAGCTCTATGATTTAGCGTATTCCTATGCACTCTACTATATTATGGTTATAATGAGGTGCAAACGAAATTTTCAAAATAAGAGCTTTCACCAAAATTAAACAGTAATTGTTCACTGATCATAAACCTAGCCATGCCATATATCATTCTTTCTCTATCATAATGAAAAAAACCTGGACTGGGTTGTCGTTGGGTAAACCCGGTGAGTATAGTTTGACCACTCGTACCACCCGCCATTGCCGTTGTATCCTTATAGATTTTGTTCATTTTCAAATGCTTTGCAAAGGATCCAGTTCCGGTGCCTGCCGCCCATGCAAGTTCTTTGTTGCAAAGATTGCAATATTGCTTGTATGCCCCTGGCTTCTTAGGATCTTCTTTCTTTGTGAAGTATGCCCACACCCAAGAAGTCGATTTAGTTTTTGTTGGAGCGTGTTGTGGGCATCATCATCTTGATCATATTCTTCTTCTTGATCTTGATCAAGATTGTGGGCATTGGATGGGGTAGAAGATGTACCTTTAATTGTAAAAAAATGATTTAGACTATAATTAAAATAAGAATGCAATTAAAACTAAAGTTTGTATAAAATATATTGTAACTAATATTAAAACTTACCAAATAGAGATATTACTGGTTGTGTTGCCCCCATGTTTGTAGATCCGTGCTGAGAAATTGTATAGCTTCCACCTTGCTCGACTAATGAAGGTGAATAATGTGGTTGTTGATGATACCTAAATTCCTTCTCGTCGATTTGGTCTTGCTCATCAACTTGAAAATTTGGATCGATTGGGAGGTTGGAAGAAGGCATCACTTCCTTTCCGGATCTCCTAGACATTTTGCTAGAATATGGGAAATGGGAATTGAGAGCTAATGTGGGAAATGAGATTTTTAGTACCTATAATACTTAATAGCACTTAATTACACAAGAAAATACTAGTAATAAGAGATAAGAAGAGTATGATGAATTGTTTGGTGAGAATGATGATAAAATGATGTATTTATAGGGGTTTTGGGGCAAACTAGCCGTTTGGAGCCAATATAAGCTGTTAGACACAAAGGAAAAAAGAGCTGTTAGGATTTTTGGGCTGTTCCGGTTCCCAATGGCTCTTTTGTCAGAAGAGCGTGCATGCCCCGACCAAAACAACATCGTTTTGCCTATTGATCAACGGCTAGTTTGACCGGTTATGAGGCGGTTCCGGTTCCGGTTCTGCGGTTCTGAATCCAAGGATGATTCCAGATGGTTTTGAGCGGTTCCTGGCCCGGTTCGGTCTCGAATCCCAAACATGTATTCGTATTCGCTTCGTACGGAGGCGGTTTCGAACTGAACCGGTTCGGGACGGTTCCGGTTCCAATCATTCCCGTTAGAACCAGATTTGATGGCCACCATTATAGAAAACCATACAAATCACGGTGAGACAATTTTTTCTAACCCACTTTTTACTTTTTCCTATTTTACAGAGTTGCTTACTATTGTTTATGCTATGCTCTTTATGTGCTAATCTAATCACTTGTGAATAGCATTTGGATCTAAAAGAGAATTTATCTCACGTCATTACCATCTTCATCTTCCTTTGCTGTTATATACAAATTGTAAATATGTCTTTCTTGACTCTAAATATTTTACTTTGAAATTTCTGAGCTTACCATTCATCCAAATTTCACATTCTTGCTTTTTGGTGGACATCATACTGTTTACCTCGCTTCACTTTTTGTCTTCACTTCAAGCTAATCTTGGGCCTATACCATGGGATCAGATGCTCTCATTGATGACTTGGACTTAAATCTTAGAGGAAACTCTTATTCTTCAAAGAGCCTCCTAAGCGCTTCCGCATCCTACTCATCATCTTTTTCGTGACATTTTTGATATTCTCCTTTCATTAGCCCATTTTGGACCCCTTCGCATTGATCTTCTCATTATTACCTCGTAACTCTTTCGTCAAAGCCTCATCAATATGTTTATCCATGCCATGGTTAGCCACTTACTCTACATATTGATCTCTTTCATGGCTCATTATTTCTTCCACAATGGGATATGGTCTCGACTCCCTAGCTCTACCCTTCACCCAGCCCCACATTTCTAGTGGCCTCCCTTCATTTGTAATGGGGTTTGACTCCTAGGTGGCTGACCATAACCATTTGTGGGGAGGGTTGTACACTATTGGCTCATGCCATTGTTCCAACACTAGGGGTGAGTGTGATGGCTCACTAGAGTGGGGTTCAAACGTCCAACCCCAAGAGGGATAATGTGTCTCGTCTTGGTAGCCAATCCATCATGCATTGGTATACCAACAATTGGTCCAGCCTCATCCCCATGAACCAACATTATTATCCTCCATGGCTCGAGCCCTACCCTGATTATAACTGTAACATTGCACATTGCAATACAAAACCCAGTGGCTAGAAACATCATATCAAATGTCACCCCGGGACCCGAAAACTTGTGGTGTCACTATGATTTTTTCAACCTGGTGAGTTGATCTCACCTGTGCAACCTATCCCCCCCCCCCCCTCCTCTAGACATATGAGGTTCACCAATAGACCCTTCGCTTTTAATCTTTTGCATGATGTCATTTTCATGGCTTCAAAGATTGACGCTTGAGCCGTCTAGAGTTGGGTAGACCATGATAGTGACAATTGGTGACTTCCTTGATTCTTTTACCCGTTTTCTTCTATGACAGTTTGATCTTCTTGATCATGATAGTAAGCTTGGTTTTCATTAGTGTAACGATCTTGTTCTTCCCACGGTTGAAAATATAGTGTAACTATACTCACGATGATAAACAAATTTGTGTATGTTTCAATAACAAAATGTGGCGTATGTTAAAGCCTTTTTTGTTAAACTTTATAGTTATAATACATTAGTGCGAAATTTGTTATGAATATAGTATTTTTATAAAATGTTAGATAATTATACTTATAATATATTTATTATATAAAAAACTAAAAAAATTCTATCCTAACATTTATATACATCAAATTCATATAACCTAATTACATTTATTGAACTTTTCGAAAGAAATTAAAAGATTTTAGAAATGTAATGTTTACTAATTTATAAATCATTATAATTTGAAAAAAGAAAATTCCGAGATCATGGCAAAATATAATTGTTAGATTGTCACAACTGAACATGTACAATTAAAAGAAAGTGTGTTTCGATATCACACAAAAAGTTAATTGTCAAATTCTCACAACTAAACATGTCATTGCTGGAAAAAAAAAAGAATAAACAACGCCCCTTTAACAACGGTGATATTGTAAATCGTTTTTTTATCATAGGCCGGACATCTTAAAGACAACGCTTTGCTACAAAGCGTTCTTTAAAGAGACATGTATAAAAACGCTTCATTTCTGAAGTGTTTTTTATGTGTTTAGGCGCGATAACATAAAAAACGCTTCACTTAAGAAGCGTTCTTTATGCTAGCATAAAAAACGCTTCTTAAGTGAAGCGTTTTTTATGTTACCTAAATTATAATACACTCAGATCTTTTCGCCCTCCCACCCAGTTTCTCATCAATCAAATCGCGACTGTTCCCCTACCACTCTCTGTAAACGCTCTCTGTAAACACGCTAAGCTAGATCTCAATCCAAACCATCCCAAATTAAATTTCATTTCGATTCCGCCGCGGCATGCCTCTTCTCTTCCCCTTTCTTCTATATGCGCTCGCCATCTTCACTAGCTTCTAACATTTCTCTGCAACCCGGCGGCCAAACCATTGATGCATACATGCGTCGATATCAATCGTCGGCGCCTCGAGCTCTCTCGCTATCGGTAATATTATTGAGCTGCGAACACATATATGCCTATCGATCCTTTAGTTTCATATATATACTCTTCAGTAATTAATTTTGATTTTGCAAATCGCACGAACAGGGAACATACCCCTGTCGCACGCACGACGACGTCTGGATTACAACCGGCCCCAAGTAGCGAAAGGAACAACATACATGCGCGCTAGATCTATCGGCTCTATTCTTGTGCTGATGAGGTAATTTTGCAAACCGAACTTCTTAATCACGAAAAATATACATGCTCTGTTTGTTTGGGATTAAGGATTAAGGCGTCTGTTTGTTTGTGATTAAGGTGTGAAATATATTGTGTGTGTATTGTTTGGGAATAATTTTGCATGCAAACAAACTGTGGCGCGCGCATTTGTTGTTAACCTATGTGTGCTTGCAAACCAAACTTGTTAATCGGGAACATATATACACTATTTATCTGTTTGTTTGGGATCGATTAACGGCGTGAATAAAGTGTGTACGTGTGTTTGGGAATAACTTTGCATGTAGACCAACGGACTTGCGCGCTGGTTTTTACTATATATGTGCTGATTGTTGTTAATCATGCGCGCTTGTTGTAGTATATATGTGTTGGTACAATTAATGGACTTGGGAATTAATGTGTAATATAATGCGTTTCGGCATGCATACAAATATAGTATATATGGCGAAATTAATTTGGTTAGATGATTATAGGGTGTATTAATTAATGCTATATATTATATTATAGTATAACCTAGGGTGCAAATATTAGATGACTATAGGATGTATTAATTAGTTACAAAGACATAGCATTACGGCAGCTTGCCTGACGTATTCCCCTTCCCCATATTGCTTTTACCTTAACATCCACCCAGAAGTTTATCTACGTTTCTACCAATGCCAACATCAAAAACTTTTAAGTTCCTTCACATTCTTCTCAGATTTGTTATCCGGTCAAGCTAGGCATTCCAATTAACCCTCTAATGTTTTGGAAATCTATATGACCACCATTGGCCATATTAGAGACCTCTAGCGCTACTTACAACTTCTTAATTTCTTGTAGTTATTATTTTAGTATCCCTTTACATTTTTTGGCTAGCGCCTATGACCTTCGATCATCATCAACCTATAATAAAAAAATTGAACTCGGACGGGCCCACCAACTTTATTTTCCTTCACGACCTTTCTTCTCTCCTTTTCGATTCCTTTAGTCACCTCTGACTAGTATGTATGCTGTAGAAGCTTCAGTAGACCGAGTAATTAGAACTGGACAGCACTGAAACATCATAGAGAAAATCGGATAAAAAGTCAGATGAATTTGGCCGATGTAGACGGTTGCTGCCTCTGTTGAAGATGAAAGTACCGACGATCATGATGATTCTTCTACTGATACAAAAGAGACAGAAGAAGAAAAACATGGTACAAAAGAGACAGAGGCAGATACAGATGAAAGGATGAATGAGAACTCAGAAACAGAGAGGTTGAAGAAATTGGCTAAATAGTTAAGTGAGGCTGCCACGAAGTAGAGTCCGGTGGCGATTAACGAATTACCGGCATACTTCATAACCTTGAATGAAGAAAACGGTTTTCTAGAATAGTGGTATCAGGAGGATAAGAGGAAACTTAGTCAATTATATGGTGGCATGGGGGACTATATGAAGATAAAGTGGTACCACATCTCCCGGTTGATGAGTTTCATGACTTATGGATGGAAACAGAGGTGGAGAAGGTAGACACTTCTCCATCTTCAGTTTGGATTGGATTCGCATCTTCTTTTAGTTTTGAACATCGATAGGTGAGAATCTTTAAACACTTGGACATGAATGTCTGTAGATTGCATGCAATCAATTGGAATACTAGCCACACATTGTTGATGTGGGGTGCATCATACCTTTTAAAAAAACTAGATGAAAAACTCTTGGCAATTAAAAAGATTGAGAGATTCCCCCTAAGTATGATTCCCCCTGAGTTTGCATGTTAAGCGACTTTAACAAATGATAGTAATAAGTGACAATTTTTATGCACAATAAGTGACAGCTTTTATGTTATACTGTAACCTTAGTAGATAACTATCTACTATGGTTATAGTATAACATTAAAGCTGTCATTTATTGTGCATAGAAGCTGTCACTTATTGCTATCATTTGTTTCTTGATAGCAATAAGTGACTGCTTTTATGCACAATAAGTGACAGCTTTTATGTTATACTATAACCATAGTAGAAAGTTATCTACTAAGGTTACATTATAACATAAAAGCTGTCACTTATTGTGCATAATTGCTATCATTTGTTAAAGTCGCTTAACATGCAAACTCAGGGGGAATCATACTTAGGGGGAATCTCTCAATTTTTAGTTGCCAAGTGTTTTTCATCTAGTTTTTTTTAAAAGGTATGATGCACCCCACATCAACAATGTGTGGCTAGTATTCCAATTGACTGCATGCAATCTACAGACATTCATGTCCAAGTTTTTAAAGATTCTCCGACCTATCGATGTTCAAAACTGAAAGAAGATGCGAATCCAATCCAAACTGAAGATGGAGAAGTGTCTACCTTCTCCACCTCCGTTTCCATCCATAAGTCATGAAACTCATCAACCGGCGATCTGGTACCACTTTATCTTCATATAGTCCCCCATGCCACCATATAATCGACTAAGGTTCCTCTTATCCTTCTGATACAACTACTCTAGAAAACTGTTTTCTTCATTCAAGGTCATGAAGTATGCCGGTAATTCGTTAATCGCCACCGGACTCTACTTCGTGGAAGCCTCACTTAACTATTTAGCCAATTTCTTCAACCTCTCTGTTTGTGAGTTTTCATTCATCCTTTCATCTATATCTGCCTCTGTCTCTTTTGTACCATATTTTTCTTCTTCTGTCTCTTTTGTATCAGCAGAAGAATCATCATGATCGTCGGTACTTTCATCTTCAACAGAGGTAACAACTGTCTTAGCGAATTGGAAATTTCTTCTCAGGTACGTATTATAAGTACTTTTGTGTTTGAATTGGTGATTTTAATTATTTGCGCATATTTGGATAAGTTTAAATGGTGTACTTAATCACTTTTATAATTCTGTTGTTCAGCTTGTTGATTTCTTCTCAATACATATTCACAAGCCGATCGATTGAAGTTTGTCAATAAGGAGAGGGCGCACACATGTGTTTGAATGCACTAAATTGATCAGAAGAAGTCATGAGTCATGATCTATATATCTTTTCTTTTTTCAAATGGTTGTATTGTACATGTTATGATCGAAGTACTTGAACCATTTTTAGTATTTTGGTTAACTAGCTAGTTACAAATGTTGTAGTTGATCGATACTACACTTAAGCGTATGTGCGCTATATTGCAAACAAAGTACTACTGTTGTTGATCTATTAATTAAAATTCACCAGTTTGGTTGATATGGTATATTCAATACAAACAGGTTTTGAATGATTTTGTGATTTTAATTTTGTGTTATGCACAGGGTAATAAATTGTATAAAAAATAAAAGGGAAAATTACGTTGCCCACCCATGAACTTTAGTGTATTAGCATTGCCCACCCATGTACTTTTAACAATATCAATACCCACCCATGAACTAACCTAGTAATATCTTCTGTCACCCTTTTATAACTTTCCATCCAGTTCCTGTCATTGACCATTAACCCCAATGTTGACTGACTTCTCCATTACCCTTCGTCCAAACAAGCCTAAGTGGAAGATTTTTTTTTGGCAAATTCCTGCTTCCTTGTTGCTCGTGAATTCACCCCTCGCACTGGGTACGTTTGCTAATCTCCTCTCTTGTTCGTAACTATGCTCGCGATTGTGTCCCTCTTATTCGTGGGTTCTGGCTGTTGCTCGCGACTATGCAATCTTGCTTGCTCGCGATTGTGTCCCTACACTGGTTCTTACCCCCCCTGTTCTGGAAATTCCGGTTTCACGATTGTGTCCCTCTTATTCGTGGGTTCTGGCTGTTGCTCGCGACTATTCAATCTTGCTTGCTCGCGATTGTGTCCCTACACTGGTTCTTACGCCCCTGTTATGGAAATTCCGGTTTTCTAGGGTTCATATGGTAAACGGTTTTTGGTTTGTGTTCGCACAGAGCAATTCATGTGACTCTATTATACCTAGGGTTTCACTTGTGTGTGTTTGAATCTCTACAATTGTGGTTATGCAGTTTTCTAGATTTGTTGGTGTCTGATTTTTCTAATTATCGATTGTTTTGCTTGTTTTTTGTTCTAGTTTTCTTATTTTTTATCCTGTCATTATATGCATCTACTGTCTGTGACTAATTCCTCACTCATTTTTTTTGCTTTACAACAGGGTTTATTGGATGTTCACATTATATAAAGGATGGAAGTTCATATTATAGAGATTTCCTATAAAGGATGGAAGTTCTGTCTACAAGAGTTAGATCCTGATCTTTACTCGACCATATAGTTGATGAAGGATTATAAGAAAGAAATAGCAAAACAACCAATTGCCCCACCGTCTAATCCTTCCTTCTTCTACAGACACCCAAAGAGTAAGAAGTTTATTGAGATTTGCAATGACATGACCTTGGTTAACATGTTCAAGACTTTTTCCACCACAAAGAACATAACTGTGGTTGTAAGGGAAACTGTGAATCGATCTTTGTTGATGGATATGTGGAGGGACTATGAGAAAAATCAAGGTAGAAGGGATGTGCAAATAGAGGAACCAGTTGAAATATTGTCTTTGTCTCCTCCTGCAGCTACACAACCTAACACTCAATCTCAGCCTTTACCCCCACAAATGTTAGTCCAAAGCACTCCAAATCCTCAAAATTTGTCGCTGCCCTCGCAACAACCAACTGAACCTAACAATAATTCTTCCTCGTCCAATACTGCTAAGAGAAATCATAAGAAGAAAGCACCAAGGGGATTGAACACTTCATTCACACTGGGAATTGTTCCAAGGCAAGAAGAAGTTGACCAAAAGATCTAACCATATCACATGTAGAACTTGCAACAAGATTGGACACAACTCCAAGACATGTAGATCTCAAAAGAATAGAGGAGATGGTCCTAACAATGGTGGTCAAGGCTCGAGCATTAGCAGTCGGTCCAGAGGGAAGAGGAAGAGACAAGAATGATTTGAAATAGCTCTGTGGGAGGAATATGGTTATCATCTTTTTGGTTCTGTTGGAGAGAACATAAAGATCAGCACTTTTTGATGTTCTAGGAGGAATATAGTTCTCAGCTTTTTGGTTGTTTTGGGGGGAACATAGCTATCAGCTTTTTTGGATGTTCTAAGAGGAATATAGTTTTCAGCTTTTTGGTTATTTTAGGGGAACATAGTGATCAGTTTTTTTGGATGTTCTGAGGGAAATATAATGCTCAGTTTTTGTAATGTTTGGGGGAATGTAGTGCTGTACTTTATAGCTCCAATTGAAACATATGCTGAAACATGATCTTGCTGAAACAATTTAGTGTATTTTCACTGCTTTGTTACTGCTGCTTTTTGACTCATTTGTCCACTTTACTGCAGTTTTAAGTGCATATTTAGTGTAACTGTTAGTGCAGCAAAAACTGCATCATTGTTGCTGTTTTTGAATGTAGAGAACACTGCAACAGTTTTTTAATTATAGATTTACTCACCAACCAATGAAGTGCAGCTGATTACACTTCACTCACCATAGCATTATTGTTGCATATTGCAGTTTTTAGTGCAGATTTAGTGCTGCTGCTTTTTAACGTTATAATTGGAAAAATTTAGTACAGTTTTTACAGCATCATTGTTGCTGTTTTGAAGATCCAAATTACTCCAACAATTTTTCAATTTTACAGATTTACTCACCAAGGAAATGCAGCTGATTACACTTTACTCACCATAGCTTTAATGTTGTATATTAGTGCAGATTTAGTGCTGCTGTTTTTTTACTGTGTAAGTGGAACATTTTAGTGCAGTTTTTACTGCATCATTGTTGCTTTTTTTGAAGGTCCAAATCACTGCAACAGTTTTTCAATTATACAAATCTGTAGCAATTGTTCAATTATACATATCTGCAACATTAATGTTTTGACTGAAATTAAAAGTAACCAGAAAACTGAAATAGACAATGAGAACTAATTTTAAGAACTTCATTGATGATAAGTTGTGAATATTTTACAATAGAAGAGCAGCTTCTGTTTTCGATACACATTAATGCTGCAAAGGACAGATGCAATTACAATATATAATGAAGACTAGCCTAGGATAATTATACATAACGGTAAAACATAACTCCAAATGCGATTACAATATAAGATAAAAACATCATTTGTATTATCGTCGCCCTCAAGTTGCTCAAACTTGTTTCCAAGCAGCTCTTTACATTCTCCATCTCCGCTTTAGACACAAAATTATCATTCATACTCTTGAGCTCATCCAACCAAGCTTTCTCTATCGTCTCCAATCTGGTCACAACAGCAAAGTTCATATTCACCAGCTGACTGAACTTAGTTTGTACAATATTGTTTGCATTGTTGTGGTTACATCGCTGTCCTTCAGCAGTTGTGGAAGAACCAGTATTCGATGCTTCGATAGGCAGGAAAATATCCCTCCACCATACAAAGAAATTACACTTGTTGCCTTCACAATTGAAGAATGGTTTCTCATAATTATTGGCAGTACGGGCAACTAACAACCTTGCTTCCCTATTGCATTTGCATTTCACCTCTCTTTGGGTGACATAGCTACTACTATGTGCACTTGAAGATGACATTACATTATGCATTATTTGTTCAAAAACCAAACACAAACTCAAGCGGTAACAGAGAAATAAAGCTCAGTCGGTCCTTATGGCCTTCATCATAGCTCATGTATTAGGTAATGATAACAAATGTAAAAATGTAGATATGGAGCAACCAACTTATAAACCGCTTCAACGCTAGTAAGCGGAGCAATTAAATAAGAGGTCGCTTCTACACATCTAATCACATTGATAATCATTCCCAATTCAAAAAAGGCCATTGATAAAACAGATCATCAACAATCATCAGAATCTGCAACAACTCAAACAAACCAGTAAATGCAAGCACAACATTTACAAAACAAAATTGTTCAGTAGGTCCTTATGGCCTTTATCATCAACACTCATCAGAAACTGCAACAACTCGATTCATTGGTGAAGCAAGTTATTTGACAGTAGACGGTACAAGGGACGAGAGTAATTGGGGAATTAGGACCGCAAAACCCAGAAAACAGAGTCACCAAGAGTCAAATTACTCTACAAATTGCAGAGATTCAAACACACACCAGTGAATTGCTCATGTGCGAACACAAACCAAAAATAGTTTACCATATGAACCCTAGAAAACCGGAATTTTCAGAACAGGGACGTAAGAACCAGTGTAGGGTTTAATCCATGAGCAATAGGCAAAAATCGTGAGCAGGATATGACAGTCGCGAGCAACAGCCAGAACCCACGAATAAGAGGGACACAATCACGAGCAAGAGAGAACAATCGCGAGCACAGTCGCGAACAAGAGAGGAGATTAGAAAACATACCCATTGCGAGGGATTAATTCACGAGCAACAGAGGTGGAGAAGAAGAGAAATATTCAATACAATAGATAAAAGTGGAGTTTGGATGGAGAGGTTAGTAAACGGTAAGGTAAATGGTCATGACGGTAACTGGATGGAAAGTTATAAAAAGGTGACGGAAGATATTACTAGGTTAGTTCATGGGTGGGCATTGATATTGTTAAAAGTTCATGGATGGGCAATGCTAATACACTAAAGTTCATGGGTGGGCAATGTAATTTTTTCAAAATAAAAATATAAAAAAAGGACCATATAAGAAACACTTATATGTATAAGCGTTTCTTATACTCTCGCGCCAAATGACATAAAGAACGCTTATATTGATAAGCGTTTTTTATAAATATTCATAAAGAACGCTTATAACAAACAAGCGTTTTTTATAGTCGGACATAAAGAACGCTTCAAGGTGAAAGAGTTCTTTATGCCTCGTAGATTCCCGCCACCTTACCCACTTAAAAAAACGCTTTAGGCCGGGATAAGCGTTCTTTTAAATTAATGTATAAATGACGCTTACAACACGTTCTTTAAGAGACTCGACCATTTGCATCGCCGGCATAAAAACGGTTATAAAACGTTCCAAAAGACAAATAAAAACGTTGTTTATTCCTTTTTTCCAGCAGTGTGTAAACAACTACTATATGCTGCTTTATCAAGCTCACAATATAGCATATTAATATTTTTAATTTACAAAATATCACACATATTAATAAAATAATAAATAAATAATAATAAGAATTTAACTTAGTAATTATATTGATAAAATATTGAAAACATAGATTAAAATATACGTATGTATAACTTTATGAAATTTAAAAACATATAGAATAATAAAAATTTAATCTATTATTCAAAAGTAACGTACCAAGTTATTTAAATAAATATATAAAAAATAGTACATCATTATATACTTTTAATTTGCATACTCTTTTATTCTCTACATGATTGTACTCTCATTAAAAAAACGCTAAATGAGAAAAAAAAAGAAAAAACTTCCATAAATCTAATAATATTACAATTATATATTTTAAGTATAAATTTGTATCTTTTTTAACAATATATTACTATTTTATATATTTTTTTATAAAAACGTACAAGATTATGGTAAGTATAATATATCACTTAGATGTTTAGATATTTAACCTAAAATGTTTTAAAATGTAATATTATTTGAAATACTAAATTTTCTAGTTTCTTTGTTTTGTCATTTAAACTTTTTTTTTTGTGGTAAATTTGTGTGAACACGATCATATTAGAGAATTATAAGACAATGATATATTCAAAACTCTTTTTAATATTTTATATGCTTATTAAATAAGGGAAAATTACATCCCCTACCCATGACATTTGGTGAAATTATACATCCCACCTAGCACCTACGAGGTTTCAAAAATTACTTTACCCACCCATGTGGTTTCCTCTATTTTACATTCGACAACTTTTCTAATATTTGATCAACTTAAAAGATGCTTAAATGTTGTCCAAAATTGATGAAACTTTACATGAACGATGCTAAGGTGTTATATTTTGGTCTAGCATGAAATCCAAAGTTTTTTAAGCTCATATGTGATCCGTGAGACCCAATGAAACATGTGACATATCAACGTGTTTTCATTGGATCCCACAGGTCATATATGAGCTTTAAAAACTTTGGATTTGGCATTTGATAAAAATATAACACCTTAGCATCATCCATGTAAAATTTTATCAACTTTGGACAACATCTAAACATCTTTTAAGTTGATCAAATATTAGAAAAGTTACCGGATGTAAAATAAAGGAAACCATGTGGGTGGTAAAGTAATTTTTGAAACCTCGTGAGTGGGGTATGTAATTTCCCCAAACGTCATGGGTGAGGGATGTAATTTTCCCAAATAAAATTGAACTCCTAATAGTATACAATAGTTTTATAATTTGTATGAAAATTGTACACGGGTTTGATGAACCTCTCCGGTTTCAGTTTTCACCTTTAATTTATTCATTTTGAGTATTTTTATAACTTGTATGTTTTTAATTTGAAAATTGTACATCGGTTTGATGAACCAAACCCGGTGTGCGACAGCTTCTCCGCGTTTCAGTTTTCACCTTTAAGGGGGTGTTCTGTGGGGAGATTAATCTCCTCTTTATTTGAAAAGCTACTATACCAACCTTTAAGATAAAGGTGGTTTGTGAGAGAGAGATGGTAGGTCCCATCTAAAATTCTAACAAATTAAATATTGACATGTGGCTATTTGAGAGAGATTAATCCATTACAAAAAATAAAGCTGAAGGAAGAAAGAACGGCCCTTAATATATTTATTTTGGTTAGTGTTGGTCATGGTTTCGATTCTGTCAGTTCCGGTTCCACTGTTTTCGATTTCAGGAGAGTGTATTTTGGTTTGGAACTGCCTATAGGTGGTTTCGGTTTAAATTCTGATTCCGAAGGTAGTATTCGTTTCTAATTCGTTCAAAAAATCGGTTTCAGCCGGTTAGGAGCAGTTTCAGTTTCGGTTCTGACTGGTTCTGAAGCGGTTCCGATCGATTCCGAAGCGATTTCAGCCAAAATGACATTGTTTTGACATCTATCCAGTGGCTAGTTTGACCAGTTCCGAGGCGGTTCCACCGGTATCGGTTTTGGTTCTGACGGTTCCGAATCCAAAGTCAGTACTAGTCGATTCTAGGTGTTTCCGGTTCTGATTTTGATCCCGGTTCGATACTAAATCCCTAAAGTTATATTCGTATCGTTTGACCACGTTCAGGTTCTGGACTGATTCCAACCAGTTCCGGTTCGAACCGCTGACTCTGGTTCTACTTGGACCTGATGACTACCATTAATTTGATCTTTCATTTAAAATGAAAAAGGAAGTATTTGAAGTTGTATTTCTATTCTATTGAATTTCTTTTTATTGCATTTTTATGATTTTCTGTTCTCAATTAGATAATTATTTATAAGTTTAAATAAATTATCTAATTTTTTATAAGTTTAAATAAACTTGGAGAAACTAATTTATGTACGCTTTTAATATATTAAGTATTTAAAATTTTATTTATTTTATCTAATATTTAGGAGCTAGAAATATTTATGTAATTTATTATGAATTAGATTAGTATTTGTTAAAAACTTTTCATGTGGAGTTAATCATCTAACAGATTAACACTTTTTATTTTATATTATACAACCCTCTTTAAAAAATTATAAAAACACGTAAACAGTATCCGTTACATTTCTCTAAAACCTTAATGAAATAAAAGCTAAAATTTAATTTATCTTTACATTTTCCCTTTAATATAAAGAATAGTAAATATATAAGAAAAATTAATAAGACAAGTAAAAAATAAAATACATATGTTAAAACAAAAATATTAGGAACATATCAATAGTGTATGAGTGGAACTGTGAGTGTAATAATTTCTGTATCTAAAGAACGGGAAATCCAATCCTTACTAGCCATTTTCCCTCCCTTCCAAGCCAGCTTTTGTAATTCTAGCTCGGCCATTCCTATCAATCAATCCCTCTCCAGACCACTCCCATCCGGGCCCTCACTCTTCTCCTGCATTTAAAAATCTTTCCCCTACCTTTTTTTTTCATTTTATAAAGAAAAGAGCAGAATCCAATAGCTTTATTAAGCCATTTTTAGAGAACCATTACAAAATCAAAACCGGAAGCAGCTCAATTTCCTCCCACTCCCTCCACCTTTCTCTCTGTCTTCCTTACTTCCCCCACGCGTTTTCTCTCAAAAACAGGAAAAAAGAAAAATGCTAAAACCACCACTCCGGCCTCCACCAACAACACCGCCACATCTCCTCCTCCTCTGCCTCCTCTTCATCATTCATCTGTCCTCCGCCTCAACATCCCCCATCCCTAACACCAATAAAAAATTCAAAGAAGCTCCACAGTTCTACAACTCACGAGACTGCCCAGTCATCACCGACACAACCCCAGACGGCGGCGACGACCAGTTCATCTGCTCAGATCGCGCTTTACACGTCGCGATGACACTCGACCTAACCTACATCCGCGGGTCCTTAGCCGCCATACTCTCCGTCCTTCAACACTCATCCTGCCCACAGAACACTTTCTTTCATTTCATCGTATCTTCCTCACCGTCCTCCGAACTTCGCTCCGTGATCTCCTCCACATTCCCATACCTCCGATTCAACATCTATCCATTTGACTCCGCCGCCGTCTCCCGTTTAATCTCCACTTCCATTCGCTCCGCACTCGACTGCCCACTTAACTACGCCCGTTCTTACCTCCCTAACCTCCTCCCTCTCTGCGTCTCTCGGGTCGTCTACCTTGACTCCGACGTGGTTGTCGTTGATGACATCTCCTCCATCTACTCCACTGACCTATCCTACTCAACTTCCGTCCTCGCCGCACCGGAGTACTGCAACGCCAACTTCACTTCCTACTTTACACCAAGCTTCTGGTCCAACCCGTCACTGTCACTGACATTCGCGGGTCGCCGACGCCCGCCGTGCTACTTCAACACCGGAGTGATGGTGATTGATCTCACGCGATGGCGGAGTGGGGATTATACGCGGCGGATCGAGGAGTGGATGGAGCTACAGAAACGTATGCGGATCTATGAGTTAGGTTCATTGCCTCCGTTTCTTCTTGTGTTTGCTGGGGAGATTGTTCCGATTGATCATCGATGGAATCAGCACGGTCTTGGTGGGGATAATTTCAGAGGGTTGTGTCGGGATCTACATCCCGGACCGGTTAGTTTACTTCACTGGAGTGGGAAAGGAAAGCCATGGGTGAGACTGGATGCGAATCGGCCCTGTCCGCTTGATGCTTTGTGGGCGCCGTATGATCTGTTGCAGACGCCGTTTTCTCTGGATTCGTGATGGTGTTAGTCGGAGGGATCGACGCCCATCGACCACGATCGGAATCTTAGCGTTAGTGTGCACTGTGCAGTCAGAGAAAGCAGCAGCTCGCTCTGTATTGTTACTGAGGAATCATAAATGCGGTTCTTGTCTTTTCTATTTCAAGCTGGGGTCGATAACACTGTTCGGGATCACAGGCTGCAATTGCAATTAATTTTGTCCAGCGCTGATGGACTACGTACGTAGTCGAAGAAAGAAATTAGAGAGGTAAGAGGCTTTACTGTTCCGGTGCGTTCCGCCGGTAAGATTGGATCGTCGATCGCGGCGGAGGGTATAATTGGGAATACAGATGAAGTACTAATTATGACGATGATAAGAAGTGGTTGATTGATTTCGAATGGTGTAAGTGTATAGTAGAAAAGAAAGCGAGAAGATGGTCTGTCAATTGAAGTTGATGAGTACCGGTCCGATTCATACATATATTTTTTTCCTGTTTTTTGTTCGTGGCTTTACGGTAAGTGGGAGGGGGGGAGGGAATTATACATTACTATGGAATATGGTATTTTGTATAGCCCAAATATTCGTAATATTTTCCGTTTTGCTGGAAGGGAATTGTCAAGTGTATGGTGACTAGTGTATATGAAATCTACGGAGGACTATGAAAGAAATTTTGTTCCGAAATAAAGCATGCATCGATGTTCTGGTCCAATTACTGACTTACTTATGTTAGAGAATGATGTAGTACGGGATCAAGTGACACGTTTGCCTCAGTGAGGCCATTACTTAATACTACATCCGTCCCGTCATAAATGTTCGTTTGTTTTTTGGCACGTTTTTCACCTCAATATTAAAGTAAAATAATTTTATAAAACTAAATTTTGTATTATATAGTTTATCATAAGATTTATGTAAAACTTAAATTTTTAAAATTAATTTATCTTATATGTTAAAAATTGAAGTCAAACGATATGTCCAAATAATAAATAGGACGGTTGGATGGAGGGAGTACTAAAGCTTTTGTGGACTTAAGTATAACAAAAAAATCAAGTGATACGTTTGCGTATTGAATATTTTTTTTTTTTTGCTACTAACAATTCGGAAGGGGACATGGGACTCAACTGCCGCCATGGGCGGCGGGGATGCGTGCTCATTCATACCCATCTTGATTCAATTTTAGTTTAATGGTTTTTAAGAATTCTAGTTTAATGATATAATTCTAGTTTAATGCTTACTATTATGTCTATGATCCTTGTTAGTCGGTACACGCTCGTGGAATTCGGCTTTGTTTGGAAACAATGTGAAAAATATGTATATGATAATGGTATAAACCCGGATCATTACCCCACTCCAACACCTAAAAGTTAGAAATGGGTTTGATAAAATGATTTTTAATGCATACTTATATAAAAAAAGAGTTGGATTTGAGGCTTTTTTTATAGAAAAAAAAATCACTATTATGTAAAAAAGAAATTTCATGTTAGGAACAGACTCGAAATGGACCAATTCAAATATATGATTGATCAAGCAACAGTAATTTAAATTCATTAAGTTTATAATATTTTAGTTAGGATCGGGTTAGAAATACTACTATCACAATATCCAACAAGAACGATTAAGGATTCTACATGCGAGTTCTATCTGTTAATGTTTCATCCGCTAGCGCCATTCAAACTAGCACTAATAACGTCCTAGCCACTAGGACTATTCATCAATACCCCCCGTTAGATGTTATATCCGCCAAAACTCTACTCACTAGACATCATCCTGTAGGAAGAATAACTCAACTTATAGTCCCACTTAATTGTCCCTACATGGTGATAACCCCATACATAGAAAGTGTAAGCACATATAGCTTCCAGCCTCCATGTGTCACACCACAGACCTTAGGTTATATTATTTTTGGGAAAATTACATCCCCCACTCACGAGGTTTTAAAAATTACTTTGTCCACCTATGTGGTTTCCGCTATTTTACATCCAGCAACTTTTCTAATATTTGATCTACTTAAAAGATGGTTAAATGTTGTCCAAAATTGATGAAAATTTACATGGACGATGTTAAGGTGTTATATTTTGGTATAACGTGAAATCTAAAGTTTTTTAAACTCATATGTGATCCGTGGGACCCAATGAAACATGTGACATGTGAATGTGCTTTCATTGGGTCTCACAGGTCATATATGACCTTAAAAAACTTTGGATTTGGCATTGGACAAAAATATAACACCTTAGCATCATCCATGTAAAGTTTTATCAATTTTGGACAACATTTAAGCCTCGTTTAAGTTGATCAAATATTAAAAAAGTTGTCAAATGTAAAGTAGAGGAAACCACATGGGTGGGCAAAGTAATTTTTGAAACCTCATGGGTGAGGTCTGTAATTTCACCAAATGTCATGGGTGGGGATGTAATTTTCCCTTAATTTTTTAAACTAGCTCCATGTACCACATTGCATTCACCTTTATGGGAATCTCTAAAAGACCCATGTATTATCATTTTCACAAACTCACTATTCGTTCTCCATAAGCTTTCATATTCTACTCACTAATAAGCGATCTTCCAATGTTGGGCAATGATCTCTTATAGACTCAACATTTTGGTGTTATAAGTGTAATCAAATGTCTACCCCTAACATTTCACCTAAGACCTTTTCACCAGCTAAAATTTCAATATTTTGTCCATCCTCTTTATTGCTATCATACATACCAAAAAAGGGAAATTTCATGAAATGCCACTATATTTTTGGCTAATTCATGAAATGTCCTTAAAAAAAGAAAATCATGAAATGCAATTATATTTTTATAAAAATCCATGAAATGTCATTATAGTCATTGACCAGAAGGAAAAATGACAAAAATATCCCAACTAGTTAACAAAGTACTTTTAAATTTACAATATGCCCCTAAGTATTGAAAAATTCATCAAAATTCACAAAAAATAAAAATACTATAAAATTTAAAAATTAAAAAAAATGAAAAGAAATAAAAAATATCTTAAAATTTTGAGAAATATTAATTATTTTTTAGATGTTTTTAAAATTTTCAGTACCATAAAAAGAATATAAAGTTTTGAAAACATAATTTACACCAATCTTTCTACTAATTTGTATCAATTAAGTACCATAATTGGTACCATTCATTTTTAAATATCTTTTTTTCTACCAATTAATTTATTTATTAGCCTAATATTGAGAAAATATTTTAAAATTTATATTCCATTTTGTAGTAGCTTTATGACATAATACTTTTGTTATCTACAAAATATTATGTCATAAAGTTATATGCAATATAGAATATAATTTTTTATAAAAAAATTCAAAATATCTTAAAAATATAAAATAATTTATTTTAAATAAATACTTTAAATTTATAGAAAAAATAATTTAAAAATGTATGGTACTTAAGTGGTATAAATTAGTAGAAAGATTGATATAAATTATTTGTTTAAAACTCTATATTATTTTATGGTCTTGAATAATTTAAAATGTATGGTACTTATATTTTTATAGTATTTTGATTTTTTTGTGAATTCTGATGAATTTTTAACACTTAGGAGTATATTATGAACTTTAAAAATACTTTGTTAATTAGGGTATTTTTATCATTTTTACTTCTAGTTAATTACTATAGTAACATTTAATGGATTTTTATAAAAATATGGAGACATTTTATGACTTTAGAGACATTTTATGAATTATCCAAAAATATAAATGTTGTGATTTCCAAAAAAAGTATCACAACCATGACAAGAAACCACCACAAGATGTTCTACGTGAGTTGGAGTCGTGAGGACAGCATCCATACCAGACTTGAAGAAAAGGATGATGTAAACTATACTAGTCTATAAAAGCGGATTGCTACTATATTGACCGTCGTTCACTCCATGAGAAAGCAAAGCTGCTCCCCCCTTGAGCCAGAATCTAAGCCAGAATCTAAGGGCATCCACAATAACAAGAGTGGATTCCACTCTCAAAATAATACTCCCTCCGTTCATTAATATCTGTCGTTTTAGGATGTGATTCTTGTTCAAAAATATCTATCATTCTAGCTTTTTGACACACTTCTTTCCACTTTTACCCCTACTATTCAATATAAAAGTAATTATTATCTAAATGGAAAAGTAAAAAGTAGGGGCACATGCGTCATTGTCCTACTTTTCTTAATAAGTGTGCAAGTTTCTAAAATGACAGTTATTGTTGAACGGAGGGAGTAGTAATATTTTATTCTTCTCCTCACAATCTCTCTCTTCTTTTGCTAAGACACCTACTTTTTGGGGTTCTTAGTTAAGAAACTCTCACACAACTTCTCTCATCCATGTCATATTTTATCTTTTTGTTTTATTAATTTAGAGTGGATTCCACACCATTCTGAATACCCTAAAAGAGCTAGAAAACCAGAGAGCCCTCTTTGACCTAGGTCAAAGAAATGGATACTCCCTCCGTCCCACCTTGACCGTCCAGTTTACTATTTGGATGTGTCGTTTGACTTCAATATTTAACATATAAGATAATATATTTTTATAAATCTATTTTACAATAGAATTTTTATGTGAAAACTATATATTATACAATTTAATTTTTAAAAATTATTTTATTTTATATGTTTAATATTGAAGTGGAAAAACGTGCCAAAAAGTAAATAGAACACTTATGATGGGACAGAGGTAATACCTATTTCAGCCCATTCTTAGTATGAAGTGATGATGGTGTGAGTTCTTTTATGTGTTGATTGATTCCCTGATAAGACATGAATCTAAATGTAGATAGACGAAACACCTATACTCTTGAATAATGTACAAGCTCCACAATCAACACAAAGAGACGTAATGATTGTCGACTTTTTTTGGGTACAAAAACCGCCACACATAATTCCTCCAGATTATTACAAAAGAAAAAAAAACCTTTTCGAACTATACATCTAGTCTCACGCCAGTGGTTCTACATAATATTGATATAGAATTTTTTTTTTGAGCATATCTATATGTGCATTAACTAACTATTGAAAGCAATACTAACTAGAAATGAAATCATCAATGTAGAAAGAAGAGAAATAGTGGATAAGACTTAAGTCACATCAGCTTACATGGCAGTGTCCCATAAGCTTTTTAAACTTGTCTCAAAATACTGTCTTATACAACATTGTGAGATTTCTTTCCCTCTCTACTTTTTCTCTTTTCCATAATATTTGTGCAAAGTGAAAGTAGACATCTGTTGTGGGACGGAGGGAGTATGGTTCATAGATCAATTTTCATTTATTTTTCTCTCTTGTGTACTTTTTATTTTATCTAACTTCATATATCAACTGACAGTTTCAATTATATAAAAGAATGGGGTCTTATTAGGGATATATACACCGAACACAATAAAAATCTAACAATACATAAACTCAAAAGTAGTAATGTGCAAACTATATATAGAATATACATAATGACGATCCAACTACCGCAATAAAACTTGTAAATACTGAAACAACTATGAAATTCACTTAAAATTTGATCGTGAATATCCAATGTGTTGAACTTAAAAAAACTAGTATCAATGTAGATGGTAAATCCGTTCTATTTAATATATTTTTCAACAATTGATAATAAGTGAGACGAGGCCTAATATCATAACAAAAGAAGATGCGAATGCGATACATAACAAAAAATCTGTCTTTATTTAGACATATTTATAACTTTTTTTGTTTTGATTTTTATATAATATGTGATTGAGTAAAACATATATATCCACCCAACCAAATAAAAACAAATATATATACACAAAAAGCTCTGTAAGTTTATTGAATTGCTAGATATGAGTTGAGAGAATAATAAGTGGCATTCAATTCAAACAGATGAGTTGGAGGAGGGTTTGCCATGTTGCACCCACTCAATTTCCAGCACTAACAATAAAGCAAGAAAAAATGGAGTCTTATCCGCAGGGATAGTAGTACTACTAATTAGCTAGGCATTATTTGATACACTAATAAAAGCTCTGTCGAGCATAGGTTGGTTGGGTCGACCTTAATTCCTATCCATGTCATCTTTTATGTTTCCACTTGTAACTGTTGCTTTATAATTTTGTTTTGAGATTAAAATATGAAAAATCCATGAATAGAGTAACAACGTAGTATTGCATTTGTATAGTTGTCTGCCGAACTTTTTGTTGATCTTTTAATCTGGAACTATATAGAAAAATACAATAAACACAGGGAATGTCGTATATATGATCATCAGTTGTATCCTTTCACAAACTCAACATTATTTACCAATTAACTAAAAGAAGTGATATTGAAACGAATCCGATATCAATATTTCAATCATGGAAGAACAGAGAAGGCAGTCAGCGTTGGTCCCGACACTCCTTTCTGCCTCTCTGCGCTGCTGTAAAAGATGAATCATTCAAAAGCAAAAACAATACGACTAAGCAACTCGAAAGTACTCTGTTTAGTTTCGAAGGGAAAAGATCAGACTTTGTCATTTAAATTTACCTTCGATATAGTAATTGATTTTGGTATTACTATTTGATTATGTATGTTATACTCTTCTTGGTTATGTTCTGTAAATACTGGCGTGTTCGATGGTTGTCGGTGGACTGGAGTGGTGAAGGAGAAGTGGTGCAAACACACGTAGCGGCGGCCGGCGAGTGGAGAATGGAGAGTGGATCCATAAAAGGAGCTGTAAATTTGGTTTAAAATACTAGTATCATAAGTCAATCAATCATCAGATCACATATTTAATGAGGAAAAGATAGGAAGAAGAGTGATGTATAGTTATTGATTTTGTTGACTTACTGGTCAGTGCGACTCACCGACACGAGGAAGGGAGACTACTAACTAGGTGATGTACGTATCACATGGGCCCCCACCTGGCGGTGCAAATCTAATCTACTTCCACTAACTACTGCGGTCTGGTCTGGTCTGGTCTAGAGTAGAGTCCCCCTATTAAAAGTCTGCCCGTGCGGGGCCCCCGGTTCCGGGCCCTGTGGACCAACATTTGCCGACTTCGGTATAGTAGTACTACATCCGTCCCACTTTGACCTTCTTGTTTGTTTTTTGACACGTTTTTTTATTTCAATATTAAACATATAAGATAAAATAATTTTATAAAATAAATTTCTACAACATATAGTTTTTGACATAAGGATTCCATTACAAAACTTAGATTTGTAAAATTTTGTCATCTTATATGTTAAATATTGAAATCAAACGATAAGTCCAAATAGTAAATCAGAAGATCAAATAGGACGTAGGGATTATTACAGAGGAGAGGAATAGGATGGTATTCAATTTCGCGCGCGCAGTGACAAATCTACACAACCTTTTGTTTGAAAGTAGGTAAGAGATCGACATGGATATATTATGTATTGTTGGAGTAACCTCTTGGACTGAGCAAAAGGAATCTAACTGATTCACTAACTTGATCGAGACGCAAATATCGTAAACACAATGTTTGGAAACATTAAGGTAACTGATATTCACACTCAAAATTTATAAGTTCCGACTACATTACCATTAAGGCTGATCTCGATCTCAAAAAAAAAAAAATGACTTAATTAGCATATACTATAACGAATAAATATTGAAACTTTGAAACATGTTTGCCACTAGCTGTAGACAAATTTGACAGTAGAAGAGGATAATGTCATTAATTTCCGGAGAAAAAAAATGAATCGAGTTTGACGAAGAGACAGAAACAAGTAGGAAGAAGAGAACTGAAGTAAATTGTGCAAGTAAAAGAAAGCAGTTGAAGAGTGATACGAAGTTAAAAACAATTACTATTATTAACTACTGTAATCGTAGGGAATAAAAACAAATTAACGATGGCCAGTTAAGTTGGAGGAGCGTCACACTTCCGACGATTGTTTGTACTCAAGTAAAACGTCACTCTTTTGGCCGTTCCGCAAAACAATCATATCAAAGATAAAACGTGGACTATTTTGGAAGACTCTCGCCCAAGATATGATATCGACTATACACTCATGAGACTACATAAACGAAAGAAAAACGTTTTTTCTCGTGGGCCATAAAATTAAAAGAACATGTAACATTAAGATGAATGTATGTAGACTTCTGAACTCATTTTTTTATATCATGTTAATAAAATATATTATTATTTAATTACATAAAAAAATTTCATTTCTACTATAAAATGGTAAAAATATTTTATCTTCCCACAATTTCTATATTTTGCATTATTGTATTCGATCGGAAAGAAAACGAATAATACTAATATTTATGAGAATAAGATAAGTATAATCCTCACTTTACATTTCACATCGTGTCATACTAAAATCTAATGTATCCAAAAATCGCAAACATCCAAAAATCTTCGGTAATTGTCACTGTATGCAGTGAAAATAATCGAGACTGGAAACACAACGTGGAATGCTTCGATTAATCTTCACGAAAGAGAAAGGAAGTACAGAGAAATCCTAGAACCCTAACATTCCACTAATCAGTCTACCGTAGTCTCAACTCTTTGAGACTAATATAACCCTAGCCTTCTGACTTGCGGAACAACGGCCAGAAAACTACCCAACTAAAACGACAGCGTTGCAAACCAAAATATAACATACAACAGAGGACAATGATAGAATAGTTTATTTATTGGTCATGTTGGTCCACTGCTGTATATTATATTGTCCTTGCTGTATGTTATATTTTGGTTTGCAACGCTGTCGTTTTAGTTGGGTAGCTTTCTGATCTTCTTATGACGACTTCTTCTTCTGCTGCATCTTCTGTTAGGGATTCCTCAACATTGTTTTCCTCTGTTGGAACGCCACTTGTGGAATTATGAGGATTCTCTTCATCCCTTTCTTCATAGTTGTTGTCCTGTCTATTCTGTCTTATTCTCACATCATTTGCATTAGTATTATCAGAAATAAAACAGTCATCCTCAAACAGAAAGGGACCTTTTGGAGAATCATCTAAGCAAGTTCCTTTAATGTTTCCCTGGACAGATCTGAATGGGTAAACCTTTTCATGAAACAGAATATCTCTATTAAATATGACTTTGTCATTATCAAGATCATAGAGTTTATAGGCTTTCTTACTTTGAGCATATCCTAAGAAGACGCATTTTACAGATCTGGATAAGAACTTATCATGTTGATTCTTATTGACATTTGCAAAACAGAGGCACCCAAAACATCTAAGGATAGTGTAATCTGGTTTTTCTCCATAAATAATTTCAAAAGGAGTTTTATTATCTATGCTAATGAGGGGCATTCTATTAATCAGAAAAGTTGCAGTGAGAATGCTTTCCCCCCAAAATTTCTTAGGGAGAAGGGAATGAAACATCAAAGCACGTGCTGTTTCCAGAATGTGACGATGTTTTCGCTCTGCCACACCATTTTGCTGTGGTGTGTAAGAGCAAGTTGTTTGGTGTTTAATCCCTTTTAGCTTAAAGTATTCAGTGCCTGCCTTTGAGCTCCCCAATTCATGAGCATTGTCGGTTCTAACACATTTAACACTTTTCTTAAACTGATTCTCAATCATGGAGTTAAAACTTATAATCAGACCAAAACACTCAGATTTGAATTTACATAAATGTGTCCATGTAGCACGACTTTTGTCATCCACAATAGTGAGGAAATAGCAAAAATCATCATAAGTGTTTTCATTATAGGGACCCCACAAATCAATATGTATTAACTCAAAAATGTCTTTTGCTTTTATAGAACTAGATTGAAAGGGTAATCTGTGGCTTTTAGCCCTACTACATGGTTCACATACAAAAGGTCTTTGTTTCTTGATCTCTTCAACCAGACCTAATCTTGAGATTTTCTCCCTAGGTGCATGTCCTAGTCTAAGATGCCAGAGTCTTAAAGAATCATTACAGTCAGATTTTGTTTTCACAGAACCAACCAATGAACTAATGCATTCCTTTTCTTTCTTATCACAGAATCTATCAAAAATATACAGTCCTCTAAGCTTCTGTCCAATCTTCAGCTCCTCACCTTGCTCACAAGCCTGATAGAAACATCCAGTAGAATCAAAACAAACTTTCCCATTCATTTCTTCAGAAAGTTTACTAACAGAAATTAAACCAAATTTGAAACTTGGAACAAAAAGAACATTTCTCAATGTTATTATACTGTTTAATTTAACATTTCCTATCAGATGGACCAATTGTGGATGCCCATCTGGCATCCCAACCGTGTGGGGTCTATCAAGCAAATTAATATCAATGGAAAATAGCTAGATTGCCACACATGTGGTCAGAAGCACCAGTGTCAATCACCCAATCTGTTAATTCAACATTATGTTCACAGGAGGCATTAAAAATGTTATAAATACTTCCAGTTAAACTAGAGTTATATTGAGAAGAAGCCATACCAATAAAACTGCCGTTTGATTCTGGGTTTTGTTGTTCTTTATTGACAATCTGGGATTTGCTGATGTAACTCAGCAATTGATTCACCTGATCTGTGGTCAGGACCTTGTTGAATGGGTCTTTACAGGAATCCCCTTTCTGTTCACTAGCTCCATTCGCCTGATGCTGTTTCTCTTTTCCCACGCGCCACCCTGGAGGATACCCAATCTTTTGGTAACACCTCTCTTCTGAGTGACCTGCCTTGTGACAGTAGGTACATTGAATGTAATTGCGCTTTCCTCCGTTTCCTTGTCCACACCCAAAACTCTTCTTGGTTTGGCTAACAGAGAATGCGACTGGCGCCTCTATCTCAACTGGAACAGTGGTGGTGAGAGCCTTCTGTCTCTCCTGTTGAATGAGAATGGAGAAGGCTTGTTCCATGGAAGGGAGAGGTGAGATCATCAAGATACTCTCTCGGGCTCCGGCATATTTCTCGCTTAACCCCATCAAGAACTTTATCAGCCGCTGAGTCTTGATGTAATCTTTGAACGCATTGTCCGTCGCACAGGCACATGCGGGTAGAGAAGTAGTTGCATCCAATTCGTCCCAAATTCCTCTGAGTCTTGCAAAATAGTCTCCTATGCTTTCCCCAGCTTGCGTTGTGTTCACAAGTCTTCTTTCCAACTCAAACATTCTTGTAGCATCAACTTGGTCGTATCTGGTGCAGAGGTCTTGCCAGATTTCAGCCGCCGACGATCTAAAGAGGACGGTATCGGCGATGCGTTTCTCAAGGCTCATGAGAATCCAAGCCCTTACCATACTGTCGCATCTCTTCCAAGCTTCAAGATCGTCGTCTGAATTTGTCGGCTTCACTACGGTGCCCAGCACAAAACCGAGTTTATTCTTTGCCCCCAGCGCAATTTCAACTTGTTGTTTCCAACAAGGAAAACCGGGCCTCCATCATATTTGCTCGCGAGCGACAACCCAGGTTGGTCGGAGTTCGAAAGATACAGAGGATCCTTGAGGTTGGTGTGTCCGTTGCTGCAACTTCCAAGCTCGGAATCGGTGACGCCTCCTTTGTCCTTGTCCTTGCCTTTTGGTGGGTCTACTTGTGGTGTTTCATTCATGATTCGTCAATGCGTGGAGAACAAGAATGACGAATCGGAAAAAATAGAGTCTCGTGGGGTAGACAAAAGCAAGAATGACTGATTGAAAGTTAGGATCTCGTGGGGAAACAAAAACAAAAATGACGAATCGGAAAATTTGGAAAGCGAAATAGCTTGTCAATCGCAAGGAAGGAAATCGACGAGGAGCTTGAATCAGTCATAAGAAAACGCAGAAACAGGATCCCACGATCCTTCTGCTCTGATACCATGAAAATAATCGAGACTGGAAACACAACGTGGAATGCTTCGATTAATCTTCACGAAAGAGAAAGGAAGTACAGAGAAATCCTAGAACCCTAACATTCCACTAATCAGTCTACCGTAGTCTCAACTCTTCGAGACTAATATAACCCTAGCCTTCGGACTTGCGGAACAACGGCCAGAAAGCTACCCAACTAAAACGACAGCGTTGCAAACCAAAATATAACATACAGCAGAGGACAATATAATATACAGCAGTGGACCAACATGACCAATAAATAAACTATTCTATCATGCAGCCGTATAGTATAGGATAGCTAGATGGATGTAACATATATACTTTTTTTTTTTGAAGAGAAGGACTAGCCTTATATATTATATTAATAACATTACATGCAAGTGGACACTTGTACAAAGATATATCTAAAGACTAACATGTGTCCTAAAAGTAGAAAACTTGCATGAGAAGCTTCAGCAGCATAGTGAGCAACCACCATGGGCAGCTCTAGCACCACCACCATCATCGCCGTCTTCATTTGCGGCTTTTGAAATGTTGTTGATCCGCATCCTATTAGCAACAGCAATCGGCTAGTAAAACCGAAAGGGATCCAACGGCTCGACCGAGCTCGAATAAATCTCTGTGGCACATGCATGAACATAATCGGTGGGAAATCCAGAACCCAACCCAAACCCAAAACTCACTAGACACAAAAGCACCAAAAAAACAAGCTAGACCAACAAACGAAGAACTTCTCCCGCAAGAGAAGAAACTAAGAACTTTATTGAACAACAAAAGAAGAACTAAGTAGAACAACAAAGAAAAGATTTCTACAAGAGCATAGATCAGGAAGTGCTAACCAAAGAGAAAGAGAAAATTGAAAGACACAAAAGAAGAAGAAAGGAGGGAGGAGAGAGGAGAGAGCATTTTCTCTCTCCCCCCAAACGTACGCACCACCGTCCTTGTAACATATATACTCCCTCCGTCCCTAATTGACCTTCTTGTTTGCTTTTTGGCACGTTTTTCCACTTTAATATTAAACATATAAGATAAAATAATTTTATAAAACAAATTTATACAACATATAGTTTTTCACATATAGATTCCATTGCAATACTTAGATTTATAAAATTATGTTATCTTACATGTAAAATATTGAAGTCAAATGACAAGTCTAAATAGTGAAGAGGAAGATCAATTAGGGACGGAGGGAGTACTTATATACTTGGAATTTGCAGAGGATGTTGGCGAGTGGGGAAGGCAAATATATTCATGAGATAGTGTCTGTATATAAAGCACATGACAGAAAATGAAAGTTCATGGAAAACAAGTGCGCTGGCAGGTAGATTCAACAGTTTTGTTTTGGGTAAACTTTTTTTTTTACACTATCATGGCTGATTTGGACGCGGCATGTAGTTGGCAGTTTTGGGGTGGTTTTTGCGTGGGTTCCATGTGGGTCCTACATTCTAATCCAATAATATACTGTTATATATAAAACAATCACAAAACAGTCCGACCAAAACAACCACAAAACAACCATAATGAACGCAGTCCATATTTTAAAGTATTTTGTATTTTTTCATAAGTTATAAACACATTTGATAAATTTTTAAAAGTTTTGGGGGTCGGTGCCTCTAGCCCCCTTTGGATCCACCTCTGATGCTAGCTATGCCTGTATTAGCTATCATGTCATGCTCTCTTTTGAAGTGTGAACCGAACAATAAGAATCATGTTCAACATAGTATAAACATGACATATTTGTTTTTTTTTAAACAAGGGAATTATATTAAAAAGATGAGCATAAAGCTCGTAGAAACTGAGAGAAGTCAGCAGAGTTCCAGCAACTCATAGGGAATTGGGAGATTCTAGCATTGTAAGCTAGGTTACGTGCTACAACAATATTGGTATCACGTGGGACATGAAACCATGGATATTGACAAGCTCTTGGACTGAGCAAAAGGAATCTAACTGATCACTAACTTGATCGAGACACAAATATCGTAAAACAATGTTCGGAAACATTAAGGTAACTGATATTCACCCTCAAAATTTATAAGTTCCAACTACATTACCATTAAGGCTGATCTAGATCTCAACAAAAAAGCATATACTATAACGAATAAATATTAAACAAGCAAACTTTGAAACATGTTTGCCACTAGCTGTAGACAAATTTGACAGTATGACAGTTCGTAATGTGACCTCCAGTATACTCAGTCTTGTACTGAGTTGTTTAGTAGTAATCACTCGATAGATGACAATTCAGTATAGAAGAAAACTCAGCCACTAATATATATTAATAGCGTGAAAAACTCCCCACCTGATCTGTTCAACACCTTGAACAATCACACTATAATCTATCACTCTTCGAATGATAAAACACTCCAAAACTATTGAAAAGAATCACTCTCGTTCTCACTCAAAAGGGGTCTCGCCGTAAAGGGTGAAGATCTGTTTTGATACCCAAAAGCTTAACCCTAAACTATATCTATACAGAGTATATATATACACGGGAATTTCCCAGAATTAAGCAAAACCTCTCTCATAATATTCTCTTAACGCTAATCTAGGAGAATATAATAGGGCGAATCTTAACCAACTTGATAACACATCTGATGTCACGTGAGCTGGTATGTTTCTCTTGACGTTCATAGGGATTTTAACTAACGACCATATGCTGAGTACAAGACTGGTTCCGCATGGTTGTCACACATCAAAAACTATAAGTATGTATGGCGCACATATATTTACACAGTAGAAGAGGATAGTGTCATTAATTTCCGGAGAAAGATATATGAATCGAGTTTGACGAAGAGACAGAAACAAGTAGGAAGAAGAGAGCTGAAGTTTTGTAAAAGTAAAAGAAAGCAGTTGAAGAGTGATAAGAAGTTAAAACAATTACTATTGTTTACTACTGTAATCGTAGGGAATAAAAACAAATTAAGGATGGCCAGTTAAGTTGGAGGAGCGTCACACTTCCTACCGATTGTTTGTACTCAAGTAAAATGTCAAGACTCTTTTGGCCGTTCCGCAAAATAATCATTTTTTTTGAAGTACACTGTGATCATATATTATATAAAAATTAGCACGCACAAGAGAAGACACCCCTCATGTCATGCTAGCTCCAAATCTAGTTTACATGCCATACTAATATTAGGGGGAACATGCTCCCCCAACCACACCCGATTACTTTCAAAAATAGGATTCCCCAGATTACATATAATCTTAGTCAGATAATTATCATACACAAGGGTCTCACTACTAATAATACTAGAAAAATTAGAGAGTAATCCTCTCACCATCACTATTTCATCCCAACTGGCATTGGGTCTTCTGATATCTCCCAAATTGAGGATATCCTCGAAATATTTATCAACTGATTCAATGCAAATGCTATGGCTACCCACCGAGATAGCAAGCTCCATGGCAATCCTTTTTGCTTTGATATCAGCATACTGCACATTACTGGTGCTGGAAATTCTTCGATTGAAAACAACAATAGGCAAACCACATTCATCACGGATGAGACCAGCTATGATCCGATCCCCATAACGACTAGCAAGCATACCCGTACAAATACTATGATAACCCGACGGAGGAGGATGCCAACTCCTAGGAGAATTGAGATGAGAGGAAACTTTCATAACCGAAAGATAAGCTTTAGTAAAGGAGTTGTTTACCTCGACTTCTTTCCACCAAGAAAGCTCTGGATTATGCTTGACTTTATTCCTCGCGGCATATATGACCCAAAGCTTGTTGGCTATAAGAGAAAGCTTCTTCACACTCCACACCTCGGTCATCCGAAAAAACCAGTCCAACATACCTGCCACATTGTTAGGAACTTCATTCACCTCCACCAAGCCCCTCCAAATGTCTCTAACAGCACAACAATAGAAGAAGCAATGGGCCAAGTTATCCTTTGCCCCACAGAAAAAACACTTGGATTCACCCCCAATCCGTCTAGCCAGATTATCCTGACAGGGGATAATATTTCCCAAAAACTTCCAGAGATTCAGTTTAACTCTAGGGCAGCAAATGGAACTGGTAATCTTCTTCCCAATCCTACCAATGGAGAGGGGAGGATTGGAGGGACTTTCCTGACCTGTTTCTTTTACCAGAAAGAAATAAGCTGATTTGACTGAGAACTTGTTATCTTTGGAGAAAGCCCAGATCCACTGATTAGGACTATCCAAGTCTTAAGAAGTAGGAGACAGAGGCCCATCCCCCACAGAAGATAGAGGCCGAGCTCCTTCTCTGAGCAAGTCCAAGACCGAAGAGATGGACTTCCAAATGGGACTACCTTTATTTGAAGGGAAGCACTCACTAATATTCTTGTCAGGGTAATAGAGTTGTTTCATAACTTGGGCTACTAAAGACCCCGGACAAGAAAGTAATCTCCAAAGCTGTTTAACCAAAAGAGCTTTATTGAAATTTTCCACTTCTCTGAAACCAAGGCCTCCTTGGTCCACAGTGTCACAAATCTTTGACCATTTAGTCCAGTGAAGAGCTCTTTTATAGACTTTCCCACTCCACCAGAAGGAGGAAAAAGCTGAATTGAGTTTCGCAATATTACCTTTGGGGAGAGCAAATAGGGACATGGTGTAGTTGGGAATAGACTGGAGAACACTCGACACCATAATAGACCTAACAGCTTGTGCCATAGGTTTAGTCCAACTGGAGACCCTTTTGTGAACTGATTCGATAAGGTAGGTAAATAGATCATGCTTTCTCCTACCTATCTTAAGGGGAAGGCCCATATATTTGGAGAAACAAGACACCTCTTGAACATTCAGAAGGCTGAAGAGATTGTCTTTAATGGGGAGAGATAATCTTTTGCTGAACACCAATTCAAATTTGAGATGGTTGATTTTGTGACCGGAGGCTAGAAGGAATTTTGTGAGAATATGGTTCAGGCGGGAAATATTAGTGGGATTGGCTTTACCAAACAGGAGAAGGTCATCAGCAAAGGCCAGATGAGAAATAGACGGGCAGAGGGGGGAGAGTTTGATCCCATGGAAATCACCATTAATGTCGGATTTATTAAGGAGACTAGACAAAGCTTCCTGAGCCAATATGAATAGAAAAGGAGAGAGAGGATCTCCTTGTCTAATTCCCCTAGACTGATCAAAAGAGTTACCTGGTTTGCCGTTGATGAGGATAGCACATCTGACTGAGCGGACACAGTTTATTACCGGAGTAATCCAATGGGAAGGGAAACCTATGGAAAGAAGAACACCTTCGAGGAAGCTCCACTCTAATCTGTCATAGGCCTTGCTAAAGTCCAACTTGAGGGCAAAGAAACCATTTTTAACAGCTTGGTTCTTCTCTAAATAATGTTGGAGCTCGCCTGCTAAAATGATATTGTCGGTGATAAGCCTTCCTTTGACAAACCCTGATTGATTGTGAGAGATGAGATGCGGAAGAATGTGTTGAACCCTATTAGCCAAGGTCTTGGACGCAATCTTGTAAACAAAATTACAGAGAGCAATCGGTCTGAATTTATCAATCTCCGTCGCCCCCGCCATCTTAGGGATAAGAGTGATGAAGTACTCATTCAAAGAATCAGGGAGAGGCTGACCTCTAAGAATAGGCATGACTCCATCGATAATTTGATCCCCAATGATATGCCAAAAGGTGATGAAGAATTTACCGTTGAAACCATCCGGCCCCGGGGCTTTGTTGGCTCCTAATTGTTTCACAGCGGCAATGATTTCCTCTCTAGTATACGGCCTGCTTAGCTCAGAAATAAAGCTATCGTCTAGCCGACCCTCCACCGCACCCAATAAGTCCCTATCCACCTGGGGTTGGGAAGAAGAAAAGAGGTTTTGGAAATACTCTCTAGCAATGACTTCGATATTCTGCCAAGAGTATTGCATCGTATTCCCGGAATCCTGGAGACCAAAGATCTCTTTGGATCTTTTAATAGAGGAAGCCCTAGCATGAAAATAGCCTGTATTCTTATCTCCTTCCTTTATCCACCTATCTCTGGATCGTTGCTTCCACCATATTTCCTCCCGGAAAGATAGTAACTCAATTTCCAAGAGGAGCCTCTTTCTGTTATTGATAGCTCCCAAAGAGCTATCACTAATAGAGATATTACCTAACTCTTTCTTCTTATTCATGATCTTCCATTTAATCTTGGAGATAGACCACCCCTTCCATTCACTTAATTTCCGCGCACATAAAGCCAGAGAGGAAGTAATGTTAGGGAAATTATTACTCCAGACTTCCGATACAATCTCTGCACACTTGGGATCCAAACACCACCCGTTCTCGAATCTGAAAATTTTTGCTGGGATTCTATGATTACCAAAGAACCTGATGAAAAGAGGACAGTGATCAGAGGCTTCACGAGGTAGGTGTTCCACTGAGATATCGGGAAGGCCTGAAGCCCAGAGGAGCAAAACACTCTATCCAATCTACTGTGAGAATGAAGCTCCCCCTCCTGACAATTGGTGAAGGTAGTGCTCCCCCAAAAAAACCAATGTCATGAAGATCGCACTCAATGATGACATCTCTAAAAGGGGCCATGTGAACTTCTTGCCTAATTCTGCCCCCGATCTTCTCTGAGGCATGGAGAATCTGATTGAAATCCCCAGCTATCACCAGGGCAAGGAAGCTTGCTTACTAAGAATGCGGAGAAGCTTCCAGGACAAATGCTTGAGCCCCCAATTAGACCATCCATAGAATCCAGTAAACATAAATTGGAGCTCACCCGGAAGAGTCATAGTAGCTGACATATGATGTCTAGATTGCGAGATCATCGAACAACCTAGACAATTTTTCCACATAAGGCTCAAACCACCACTCCTTCCTCTGCTTGAAACCGCTAGCCCATTGTACAGAGGAAGGTTACCAAAGAAGAAATCCATATCTAGATCAGACTTATGAGTCTCACTGAGGAATATAATATCAGGGTTAAGTTTTAGAATCAAACTCTTAACCCAATAGACAGCCTTGGATTTCCCTAACCCCCTGCAATTGAGGGCTAAGCAACTCATCTGATCCAATCCGCCCAAAAGCTTCACAAAACACAGAGCAAAACCAACCCCTAAACACAACCAATCAGCCCCGCACCTGGGGACACCAGCTCTCCTACCAATTCAACAGAAGGACCAACGCACCCGGGACCAACAAACTAGAGCCAACAGCAGCACAAAAAACACAAGAACTACCAGAACAACAATCGAATAATCCAAATGAGAAGGAAATCTGATCTGCAGAACCCCAACTCCAGAACGAGGCGAGGGGCAACGCCTCTGGTAATACCCCACCCACTCCCTGACCGGACACGAAGGGAGGCGAGCCTCAGGGGACCGCTCCCAGCGAGACTAACCAGAGCACACCCAGCCCCTAACTAGACAAATCCACACTGAAACGAACCCAGTGACACCACTAACAGTTTGGAGGAGCCCCCAATCGAAAACCAGAAGGGAAATCACCTGTGTAGAATCCAGAGAGAGGCACTGGAATACTAACAGAAATCTCAGCACACCAGCTCCGACCAAGCCCCGCACGTACAAAACAAAAACCACTGGAGGAAGCGCCCCACACCAGGTGGAAACACTCGACCCTCTAAACTCACCACAGGCCACAAGCACTATCGCCCCCAAACCGGAAGCGCCTCAAGAAGGCTCTAACAGAGGGAAAGGAGAGCCCAATCTGAGAATCCCCAAAATCAAACAGATAGAGAAGCCGACAACACCAGCCTCCCTGAAGAAGAAGACGACTATCGCGACCAAATCTCGCTGACGGACAGACGAGAACCAGCGAGAACGTGCAGGAACGCCTCGGAGATCACCTCCAGAGGAGAGCGAAGGTCAAAAAATCAACAAATTTGCAAAACAATCATACTATCAAAGATAAAACGTGTATTTTGGAAGACTCTCGCCCAATATATGATATCGACTATACACTCATGAGACTACATAAACAAAAGAAATAAGTTTTTTTTTCCGTGGGGGCATAAAATCAAAAGAACATATGTAAGATTAAGATAAATGGATGTAGAGAGTTCTCAACTCATTTTTTTTATGTTATGTCGACAAGAAGGAAAAAAATTTTAAAATAATTTTTTACAAAAACTCCTATAATTATTTGTAATTTTATGTATACCTCTTAATTTTTATTTCCGGAGCCCTGGTCAACAAAATATATTATTTAATTATATAAGAAACTCTTATTTCAAAAAATATTAAAATTATTTAATATTTTATCTTCTCGCTTCTCTAATTTTTATTTTAACATTTTAGTAGTTTTTATTTTTTATTAATATTGTAGTGTTATAATTAATAGAGGGATGAGAGAGAATAAGGTGGATTCCATGTACCACCTTCAAAGTCAGAATACGATTAAATTTTATTTGCAAAATGAATTTCAATTATGGAACTCAAGGTGAGGTTCTCAAGTGAGGTTGGGATAATTCTTTATTACCTTATTCATACAATTGTATTCGATCGTAAAGAAAATGAATAATAATAGTATTTATGAGATAACTTCACATTTAAAAAAAAAACAAACATCACTTTACATTTCACATCGTGTCACACTAAAATCTAATGTATCAAAAATCGCAAACATCCAAAATCTTCGGTAATTGTTAGTGTATTGCAGCCGTATATGTTCAAAAAAAAAAGTATAGGATAGCTACATGGATGTAACATATATACTTATGGATCTTGCAGATGGATGTTGGGGAGTGGGGAAGGCAAATACATTCATGAGATACTGTCTGTATATAAAGCACATGACAGAAAATGAAAGTTCATGGAAAACAAGTGTGCTGGCAGGTAGATTCAACAGTTTTGTTTTGGGTAAATTTTTTTTTTTTACACTATCATGGCTGAGTTTGGACGCGGCATATAGTTGGTAGTTTTGGGGTGGTTCTTGCGTGGATTCCATGTGGGTCGTACATTCTACTCCAATAATATACTGTCATATATAAAACAATCACAAAACAGTCAGACCAAAACAACCACAATACAACCATACTAAACACAACCCATATTTTAAAGTATTTTGTATTTTTTCATAAGTTATAAACACATTTGATAAATTTTTAAAAGTTTTGGGGGTCGGTGCCTCTAGCCCCCTTTGGATCCACCTCTGATGCTAGCTATGCCTGTATTAGCTATCATATCATGCTCTCTTTTGAAGTGTGAACCGAACAATAAGAATCATGTTCAGCATAGTATAAACATGACATATTTGTTTTTTTTTTGAAACAAGGGAATTATATTAAAAAGAATAGCATAAAGCTCGTACAAACTGAGAGAAGTCAACAGAGTTCCAGCAACTCATAGGGAATTGGGAGATTCTAGCATTGTAAGCTAGGTTACTTGCTACAACAATATTGGTATCGCGTGGGACATGAAACCACACTACAAGAAAAAAGCTAGTTTGCTACCGACACAATTGGTAGCGATAATAGTGAAATTGGTAGCCAAATAGAACGGGCTACCGCTTTTGTTCATTTGCTACCGGAGTTTGGCGGTGGGTAAACCCTTGGTGGCGAAATTGATTTTCGCTACCATTTTCTGGTTGGTAGCAATTTTGCTGCCACACCGCCACTGCTCTTTCCTATGGTAGTAATTTTGCCACTGCTCTTTCTTCAGGTAGCAATTTTACTACCGATTATGTGTGGTAGCTTTACTTAATTTGCTACCAATAAATTCAGTAGCATAAATTCTTTTTAGATACCAACTTTAGTGGTTGCATAAAAAAAATTCCATCAATAGTGTGACAGTATTATATTCACACATGTGTGATTCTCTACTAAAGTCATGTGCATGCGGCCTGACGATTCTTGGGGTACACATCAAGGATCGAACCCGACCCACGACGTATGAAATATATCATCTTTGACCACCTTGATCTAACCTGTGATGTATGGTAAACATACCCCCATACCAATGGCATAATTAAAATGTGCACACATCAGGAATCAATCCTACGACGTGTGGGCTGGATATCTATTACCTTAACCATTGGGTCATGATAGTTATTCACCACATATATACATACTACATGTATATATTTAATGTTTGATACTCTAAATATAAATCAAAATTTTGTCTGAGATATGATCGAACATTAGATATGTAAAAATAATAAAATAATAAAAATAATAAAAATAAAAGTGTATGGTCAAAATAATAAAAATAAACGTGTATGTTGGCTTAAAATTGTATAAAATTAAAAACTAAACATATATATACATTTACAAAAAACTTTAAACATTTATAAATTATATATATAAATATATATTTTGTCTTTATTTTTCAAATTTTAACCAACACATGAACTATTTTAAATTGTTATTATTATTTGTATTTTTATATTTTACTAATTTATGTGATCTTTGTAAACTAAAGAATTATATAGTAAAATGTATAAAAACTGCACAAATTTGAAAATTTATATACAAATATATCATCTACTAATTTAAATTATATTGACAACTTATTTATATTAATTTTGTAAATTTTAACCAACATATGTTCTAGTTTAAATTATTATTACATGTACTCTATTTTATAATTTATTAATACGTGTGATACTTTGAAAATTAAAAATATTATAAGTATCAAAAATATATTATCTTACATATATCTTATATGATAAATAAATTCTTGTAGTGGTATGTAGTTTTAATTAATTTTCATGAATTAGAACATTTTTGTTTACTTAAAGTTCTTTTTAAAATTTTGATAGCTAAAAGGTAAGAAGTAAAATATACTAAAGGTACTATATTGAAAAAAACTATAACAAATAAAATATTTAAATAAGAAGATAATATATCCACTATGGCAACAACAATGTAGGTTAGTATTCTGAATTATGTAGTATTTACACGTTTAAGTTATAAGACAATAATAATTTTATTAATACTTACGAATATTAGCTATCATTTCTTATATTCTAGCACAATATCAACTGAAATTTCATCAGCATTATTAGTCATAGCAATTTTGAAACTTAAGATAGTAGCAATTTAGCTACTTGTTAAAAATATTTGCTATCATAGCCAAAATAGTAGCACAGTCACTGGTGGAACGCGAGCCTTTAATTACGGTCCAAAACCGTGTATAATTACGGTTCTGGACCGTAATCTACGCGGGCGTCAATAAAGATGGCGACGTCTTTAATTACGGTTTAAAACCGTAATTAAAGGCCTTTTTCGTCCCGCGTGTCATTGACTTTACATTACGGTTTTACCAATAACCGTAATGTAAAGTGTACACTTTAGATGACAGTTTTGACAATAACCGTAATGTAAAGTCTTTTGGCGCGCGCGCCCAAAGGACTTTAGATTACGGTTATTGTGAAAACCGTCATCTAAAGCGTATTTTTTTTTACAAATCTACACAATTGCAACAGAGCCAGAATTATAACAGATAAGCAACATAGGGCATCAGACCAACAAATGTGCAGAAACTGCACAATTGAACCACCTGAATCAAATACCAACAACACAAATTCATTCTCTGCGCACAATTGCAACAGAGATAACATCTAATACACCAGATCGAAAATCTGTTACAGCTGAATCTGTTACAGCAACAAAAATACTCAATACAGCAGAATCTGTTACAGCAGCTAGTAATTCATTACAAAATATTCAATACAACAGCAGAATCTGTTACAGATTCATTACAAAAAATATTCAATACAAAGCTAGAATCTGTTACAGCAGCAGCAACCAGAGAATCAGAGGGCTACAAAGGTAGCAGTGTAACCTATACATGGTAGATACAGCTAGGATGACTCCCAGCAAGAAATAGCATAAAACAGAAGCGTAAAACAGTACAAAAACGGTGCAGAAAACTGTGAAAAACAAAATCCATCATAGCAGCATCAGAGCTAGCTAGTCTACCACTCCATTCTCATAAACATGGCTGCATGCTCTCTCTGACATGCAACAAGTCGGGACTGTAAGTCGAATTGGCAAATGCTCTTTAATCTGCAACAAGAAAAGGAATGGAACACATAATGAGATTAAGATAAAGACACAAAAAATCTGCCGAAAGAATTAAATACAAGACAGCGTTCGTATTACCTTGTCTTATCATTCTTAAAACTTGGGAAGTACCCGCAGAACTCGTACATATACCGCATCACGTAGTACCCGCAACTCTTAGAATCCTTTTGGGTAGGGCACTAAATCACCAAAATTCACAAATGTAAAACAATTGTACAAAGATAATAGCAGCACGAATGAAATACATGAATTACCAAACCTTGATGTAATCGACGGTCAAATCACCAAACTCTCCCTGAGGGGTTTTTTTGTAACAACTGTTACATATATTAACAAAAGCGTTTAGCAAAATGAACAAGTACATTAATTTTGGTTCAAAAAACTTACAAACAATTAAATAGTAATAAAAACTTACTCTTTGATTAAGTCTTCAGTGTTGAATTCTGTCCACTGCCCTAGTGGATCTAGAACGAGCAGAGTAGCGGTGGCAGCGCAGAATATAAACAAAGCCCAGTGGTGGCTACAATGTCAAATACAAAATGAAATGAGAAATGAAGGTAAAAAAGTTAGCTAATTAGTATGTAATTTTATATTAGAACTCACGTTTGGTGATACGGCATTAGAATGAATAATTTATTCTGTTGATCAACAACATTGAAGCAATGAATCATGTATTACAAAACCTCCCCGGGTCCCTAGTGACTGAGTCGTACGATAAACGCTCCGGGCACACCGCAGTAATGGAGGTCATGTCCTTCTCAGCACATCTCTCAAGCAGACATCTATTATATCACATGTACTATAAAAAGTTAGCCAATGCAACTTCATAGATACTTATTCTATATGTTTTTACAGTATGAGGAAAGAACACTTACTTTAGATAAGCTTGAATAATGTTAATGTTCAGATAATCTCCACACATCATCTCTCTGATGTCCTCAAAGTTGATTGCCGTGATCATATCTTCTTCGTAGTGAAACATCGACTTTGGAAGCGTCATCATGAAGTTGTTAGTTTGAGATGACTTCAACATGATCTTGTCGTAGAGATTCATCTGCTTGGCCCCCAAAACATTAACAAGTTTTTGTGGCAGTGCGAGCTTATTTTTAGGCGCCTCAGAAGTCCTGGTGCGACCCCGGACGGGCGCTGGATTCTTACCTTTCGCACCCCGACTCACTGGATTCTTACCCTTCACACACAAACAGTAAAGCATAAATGTAAAGATAATTACTAATTGATTATTAGTAACATTAAACATTATCTAGAACATACCCTTGTACTTCTGACAGGATTCGCCGGCGCGATCTCTTCTTCTCTGGGCCGGGATACGCGGCGAGGAAGCTCAGGGATCTCAGGATTCGCCGGCGCGCTGGTCTCTTCTAGTCTGGGCCGGGTTACGCGGCGAGGAAGCTCAGGGATCTATAATAGATTAGATTAGACACTTAATGCTAAATAATGCATTTTATTAGATACTAAATGGTTGTCAAACAGTCTTACCTCATCGGTGACAACAATATAACATGCTGGCCAGGGCAATATGTCTCCCTTCGCTTCGATCAGCGTGCATTTGTTGTCAAACGCCATCGGAAGGTATGCATGCTCAAATCCATCAACTATCAGGTCCAAGGTCACACGCGCGTAGAATGGGGGTAGACGTACGAAACTGATGAGCGTGAGTGGACCTGATGGCAACACCGTCCCGTAGGCCGCATCTACAGGGTGCCCTCTAATGGTATTTGGAGACGACATTTTTTTTGCTCCTTTAATAAACAGAGATAATACGTGAAATAAATAAGTGAGTCCAATCTAATACTATTTAAACTTTATTTTAGGAGAAAAATAGTTAAACAAAGTTAACCTGGATGTTGGCAAACGGGTACGGGTCAGCGGCCGGAGCACAACTAGACGAGGAAGACAGTCGAGGAGGATCTAGCTGCTGCTGCTGAGTAGTCGCATGTGCAATCGCATTCAACGCTTCCTGCAGCCTCTCCTCGATAGCCCCGCTCAGCAGCCTGTTTTCGTCATTAGCTTGGCGCTCAGCAGCGAACTTACGCTCTACACCTCGCCTCGACTTCAGCAGCACTCATCTGACCCTTCCTAGCAGATGGCGGGAATACGTTCTTCTGACGTACTTCTCCCCCAAATCCTCTAACACGCCCCGGGTGATCCTTCTTCCCAAGCATTTGATTGAGCGTCGTCTTGAGAAGGAGGAGCGTGTAAGTCTACTTCTCCTCTCTGTGCCGCTTCGTACTGTCCAATTTTCAAAGAAGTTAACACTAAATTTAAGATCAACAAACACTTGAGTATATAAGTAAATTATTTAACAGCTACTTTCAAATACTTACAATTTGGTTAGCCAGTTGTTCCATCGCAGCATTAGGAAATATCCTCTGACCTTCGCTGGTCGTTTTCTGGCGTCCCAGTATGTACATCTGCACCCTCCTCGCCTCAGAGACATCCTCGATCGGGCATTCACTTCCATCCTCGTTCCTCCGTGTCAGCAAACCAGCTTCTTTCCATCCCTCGAGGCTGCCCACATATCCCCTTCGTCCCATGGTGTGGGGGTAGAGATTAGCTTCACGGTTTTGCCGTGCTTGTTCTTGTACTTGCTGTTAAGAAAGTACAACAGGAAATTAATTAGAAAATCAGGGATAAAGCATTATGAGCATTAATTAAGAAAAGAGTACACACAAACATACCCTGAACTCGGGGGTGGCGTGCCGCTCAACGAACTCCTTCCACTCCTCTTCAGTGATCATGCCATTGTACACAACATACGGCGGAGGCTCACGTGGGGGCACCCTGTTGATCCAATGCTCAACCAAGTAGTGGCGGAATGATTTAGCTTTGCCGGACCCAAAGAAAGAACGGTCTTCTTCACTTCTTCTGGGATCTTGTACGTTCTTGCACCTTCTTCCAGATGGTCTCCTTAACTTCTTCCGGGACTTGTTTCCATGTGTGGTTGATGCAGCAATGTGATCTGGCCAGAGTCCCTAGCATACTAGCGAACTCTGACCTGCTGCCCCCCCATACCTCCCATACTTCCCACAGAAGACTAATCTGATCCGGTTTCTGCAGTTTCAACCCACGGGTCGGACCTCTACCTCTGGGTCTCTGAGTAGCACTCGTAGAAGGTGCACTCATGGAAGGGCCAACAGCAGCAGCGGCAGATGTGATGGGCAACAGCAGCAGATGATGGCAGCAGCAGTAGATGGACCGGTACCATTTGCTGCTCATTTTCCTCCTCACGACAAAATAAATCGAACTCTTCATCAGCCATGTCCTGATCAGCCATGCCTGCAAGGATTGAAATACAATTTGAATTAAATTAAGCATTTCATAATGGTCATAAACAAGCAATAAATAAAAGAGTGTTAATTTCATATAAATTTTTATAGTAATAACTTACATACACCATTATCTCTCAACCCACATTCCCTCGTTATGGTCTGATCGTATATACTCACGATGACCTGTGACCTCAGCCTCTTCCAATGAAATAGGAACAGTTGGAGGTTCATCTTCTGCATCATACTCATCCTCATCAACCACACCATCCACACCAACTATTCCTCTTCTCCCTTTAAGCACAACAGACCATCTAGGATTACAGGGATCAGTTACATAAAATATCTGCTTAACCTTCGTCCCAACAACGAATGGCTCAACCGTGGGAGTAGCTCTAGACAGATCAACCAGTTTCATACCATGCTCCTCCTCACGGTAGCCATGATTGTTGTTAACCCAGTTACAGCGGAAAACACACATTTCGTAGCTGTTGTAGTCCAATACCCAGATGTCTTGTATAACACCGAAATATGATTGTTGTACTGAGACAGGACTATGACCCACGACACCGATGTCATATAAGTTTTGATAAGCTTCAAGCTCTACACCACTGTTTTGATTCGTTGACTTCTGATCCTGACGTTCTGTGAAAAAGGTGAATCCGTTGACATCGTACCCCTCATAAGAAATTACATCCAGATTTGGTCCAAATGCAACTACTTTAATCAGTTCAGGCACATTCGTGGACTGATCGGACAACACTCTCTCTTTGAACCATCGGACAAATGTCCTATTCTGCTCATTTTGTAGTCTAACGTCACTCATGTTTGGATATTGTGCTCTTAAAACACACAAGTGTTCATCAAAGTATGGTTCAACATCTTCAAGATGACTTAGCACAACTAAATGAGCTTTGTTAAGAGTGTCTATGTCAATTCTTTTCAGTTTCCTTCCAACCGTGCCAACACCCTTCAATCTGCCCTCGTGTCTAGAACGTGGAAGTCCAATGGTATCGACACCTTCTAGGTAATTGGTGCAGAAGTCTACAACTTCCTCTGTGATAGTGCCCTCTATAATACTACCCTCTGGGTGACGACGGTTCTTCATTTTCTTCTTCAGGACACCCATGTACCTTTCGAACGGATACATGTAGCGAAGGTACAAAGGACCACACATCAGAATCTCTCTTACAAGATGCACGAGGAGATGTATCATTATGTCGAAGAACGATGGAGGAAAATACATCTCCAGCTGGCACATTGTCACAATAAGATCCTTTTGTAATTTAGACAGAGTGTCCACATCAAGAACCTTAGACGAAATGGATTTGAGGAAGACACTGACGTTTGTGATTGTGTGTCTGACAGCATCCGGCAAGATCCCACGTAGTGCAATTGGCAAAAATTCTTGAAGTAGGACATGATAATCGTGAGATTTCATTCCTACTAATTTGAAATCTGTCATGGACACTAGGTTTCTTATGTTTGAGGAGTAACCTGATGGCACCTTGATGTTGTAAAGGGTACTGCATAGACTATGTTTCTCTTCTTTAGACAGAGTGTGACAGGCAGGAGGCAAGAATGTGCGTTTTCCACGTTCTTGCGGGCCAAGCTCTGTGCGTATGCCCAACTCAATTAAATCTTTTCTTCCTTTCAAATGATCCTTTGTCTTTCCTTTTATGTTCAAAAGGGTGCTAGTGATACTTTCACCCACGTTCTTCTCGACATGCATCCCATCGATACAATGTCTAACCTCCAGATGCTGCCAGTACTGTAGTTCCCAAAATATTGATTTCTTTTTCCAGACACTTTTTTCACCACTTTTGGTTGGCGGCCCGAAGTTGTTCACAATATTATCCAACTTTTTGTAAATCTCTGTACCTGTCAAAGGCTGGCGCGCCATGCTGTGATCAGTTTTCCCATCGAACTCTTTCGCCATCTTTCGATACTTATGTCCTTTTGGAAGCATTTTTCGGTGGCCCATATACACGGTTTTCCCACTATGTTTCAAGCGAATGCTACAAGTGTTTTCACCACAAATCGGACACGCCAACGCCCCCTTGATTGAATAGCCTGAAAGATTACCATAGGCGGGGAAATCATTGATTGTGCAGTACAACATAGCACGCAAATTGAAGTCCTCTTTACTGAATGAGTCGTAAACCGTAGCCCCTTCATTCCACAAGAGTTGTAGATCCTCTATCAAAGGTTGTAGGAATACGTCAATTTTGTTGCCCGGTTGCTTTGGACCAGATATTAACAAAGACAACAAGATGTGTCTTGGTTTCATGCATAACCACGGCGGTAGATTGTAAATAACCAAAAGCACAGGCCAGGTACTGTGTATGCTACTCAAAGTACCGTAAGGGTTCATCCCATCCGTGCACAAGCCTAGCCTTAGGTTTCTCGGTTCGTTACCAAACTCAGGAAATTTTACGTCTATGTTTCTCCACTGTGGTGCATCAGCGGGATGTCTCAATCTGCCATCCTTTTTCCTGTGAACTGAATGCCACCGAAGATTCTCTGCGTCTTTCTCAATGGAGAACAAACGTCTGAACCTTGGAATGATGGGCAGGTACCACAGTACCTTAGCTGGTGAACCTTTCTTACTACCGCTGATGTGAGTTTGTTGTTTCTTATACCGTGACGCTCCACATGCTGAACAGCTTTCAGCAAATTCATCCGATTTCCAAAACAGCATGCAACCATTTGGACAAGCATGAATTTTCTGGTACCCCATACCCATTGGGCACATCATTTTTTTGGCTGAGTACGTAGTCGTTGGTAAAACGTTGTCCACCGGAAGAACGTATTTCAATAGTTCCAGGAGGTCAGTGAAACTTACGTCGCTCCAGCCATGTTTCGCTTTCAAGTTGAATAGCTTGAGGACGACACTCAACTTGCTTAACTTTGTAGGGTCACACCCGGGGTACAACGGTGTTTTGGATGAATCCAACAAATTTTCATGCTTGTCTGGCGTGTTAGAGTAATGTCGTTCCACATCTTCGAGCATAGTCTCAATGTCATCATCCCAGAAATCTGGCTCAACATTTGCTGTAACGTCTTCTGGATCACCAGCAACTGTATCATCTCCAAGTTCTGTTTCTGTGTTTGTCTGACCATTATCCCCTTCGTCAGGTGATAAGTGTCCAAATGAGCATATTTTATAGGTGTATTTCATATATATTATTAGCACTTTTCTTGCTTATTTCTCCACTTATCTTACTTTTCTCTAGTTTATGTGTTATTGGTTGTCTTACAGATTTATCGGTTAAACATGAGAAAAAGTCAAGCTAGAAGCAAAGAACATGAAGAGACGAACGCATAGCCGCAGACGGTTCGGAAAACGGAGTCCAAACGAATAATCTAGAGTCAGTCAAAGTTGGCATACCCTCGAGACTTCAACACCAGCTTGATCCGGGACTTATGCCCTTGCCTAAGTCCCGGACCACACGTAATTTTAAAACCGAGAGATTTGCCAGCTTGGTCCGGGACTTATGTCCTTGCCCAAGTCCCGGACCACATGTAATTTCAAAACCGAGAGATTTGCCTGCATTATGGTCCGGGACCTAACTCCTGCAAGAAGTCCCGGACCAAATTCAGTGATGTACGCACGCGGACTCCAGGCGGACAAGAGACGCGCCTGTCTTCTTCTTCGCCGACTTCTGCAACTCGTCACTGTCTGCAATTATCCATCTACTGCACACGTTCTGTCCCCTGCAATAAATGATCAATCAGTCTGCAAATCTTATTCAGCTTCTTCCACCGCCTCAATCCTTCACGCGTCTGTTATCTTCATTTTCCTCTGCTGCCTCTTCCTTTCTCTATATAAACCCACGAGCCTTCTCCTCAACATTCACCACCCATACAATCCATCCACGACCCATCGCTCCACTTCACCACAAACCTCACGCCATCTCATTTCTCTTCTCCCGCCTTCTCCATTTTATTTATTTTACAGTCCACCAAATCCACCTCTAGCCCTACGTATACAAAATAGCAGAGTGAGCCGGAGTGACTACGGATGATTTCTATTACTCTTGTCTCTGTCTTTCTATTTAATATGTTAGGCTAGTTTACGTACGCTCTGGGAACGGTTATTATGTGTTTGTATTAATTATGCAATATTTCTACTGGTTTAATTATATACAGTTTGTTACGCTTAAAGGTTATCTCGCACCTTTTTAATAAATGACATGAGTTTATTAAACTGCTTTACTAAATCTATTTGATCAGACCGGTGATAAATAGATAGGTTAATTAAGACGTAAAACTGGAGGAAACTTGTTATGATTTAATAAGTTAGTATTCAGTTGCAAATGTAATTCCTCAAATACTCCTCTGCCGTTTACAGGCATTTTGCTTGAACCTTGATTAGAACCTTGCATTTTCAGGTAAACGAGTTCTTTTGAGTCTATGACTTAGACCTTAAGAAAATAATAGGAACCTTGCCAAATTATTAAACCAGTAGAGATAGCTTAATTATGCAGATTATAATAACCTGACCCAGAGTTCCATTTAATTCATCTGCCAACTTAGTTTATTTATCTTTTTCTTTTTATTTATATTACAAGTCAATTAATCCCCCTCCTGTGACACGCTTAGGTACTATTATATGTATATTAGTCCCACGGTTCGACATCCGGTCGCTACATTTCACTATACTACTACGACCGGGATTGTTTGCAGCCCGACGTTTAATTGAGTTTTAATTTCTTTTCTTTTAATTTACACCAGTTTAACCACTCGGATTATAACGTCTGCAAAATGGCGCCGTTGCCGGGGACTAGTTTATTCTAGTCCCTAAGCCCCGGATTATTCACTTGTTATATTAGAATATTTTGTCTATATTATTTTTGTTTGTTGTTTATATTAATTATCTTTTATATTTTGTTTATATTAATAGTATGTTAATTTTCTAATCTTGTTTCGGTAAGTAACGTTTGTTTCGGTGAGTACGTGAAGAAGAAGAAAAAAAAAAGCGAACAGAGGCTCGTCCGCCTCATTTCCATGCGGACGCCCAGGCGGTCTCAAATATCCGCGTCCGCCTCGATTCCGCGCGGTCTCCACGCGGACGCCACTAGCCGCACCGCACCCGCGTCCGCCTACCATTAAAGCGGACGTCCAAGCGGACGTCCCTCTATTCAAAAAAAAAAACGCTGCGTTCTGTTCTTCCCCAACTTCCTCAATTTTCCAGTTCGACCCGCAGACGACATTGAGAAGAACAAGCTAGCGACTCCAGTCCATCTCCGTATCACTTATATTATTATTCTGTTTGTTTTTAATCATTTTATTTTCTAATCTGTTTCAGTAGTTACGTTTAATATAAAAAACACAAAAAAAAAAATGGAAATGGAACAGGTGTTCGAGCAAGAGTTCTGCTATTCAGAGTATTTATACTGCTCCGTATGTGGGGGAGCTCATGATTATGAAGATTGTCTCATACTACAAGAACAACTCTGGTTGGAGGATCAACCAGATTACCTGGAGAGACTCGCTCTACAAGAACAACAACCAAAGAGCGAAATAATTCATAAGGAAGAACACCCCACTACGGATGTAAGTTATTCTCTTCCCTCTACAATCGCCTACCGCCAGTTTCCATCCTTCTCTGTTCTCTATCCAGAAGATGAGGATACTTACATCCTCGAAAATGAAGAGAAGGAATTGCCATCACCTCCCGCCAATATATCCAAACAGAACGCCACTATCACCTTCGAAGAATTAACTTTCTCTGAAAATGATATCAAACAGCGTTCTTTCTGCGAGCCTCGCCTACAAAAGGATGATGTTTACATCCTCCAATTTGAGGAAGAAAAATCATCACCACCGGGTCTTCTGTTAGAACTACGTTCCCCGCAGTACCTCCTCAAACACCAGATTTTGTGGAGTATTAATTTTCTTATTTTATATGCCGATGTAACGTTTTGTTTTGATCCAGGATAACGAAGCAGGCGTCTAGCCAAAGACGTTAAAGAAGGGCAGCTTCCCGGGAGGCAACCCGGGTGTACTTTTATTTTATTTTGCTTTTTTGCTCTTTTTCATTTTCAGGTTCTCTTTAAATTTTATTTTTGCTAACTTTTAACTCCGTTTGTAGTTTTGTTGCTTCTGGTGTCTTATGCAGGTGCACCTTCATTTCTACACTGCAACCAGGCTACGCTACTTGAGGCTGAAGCTCAAGTGTGGGGGAACTCCTTTAACAACTAGCAAAAATAAAATCAGGGGAGTACCAGTTTCTTTAATTATGCTTTTATTTTAAATACTGCAGAGGAGCGTTTATGTGCTTAAATGTTTATTTGTGGTCTTTGTGTTCTCTCTATTTTATCTACTTACCGGAAAGGTCTTCTGAAACCTTCCCTTGTTTTTCTGGTGAACAATGAGGACATTGTTCAATTTAAGTGTGGGGGAGTGTGCCCTTTTCGGTAACATTTTGTGCTTAAATGTTTAATCTCTCTGCTTATCTTTCATTTGTCCAATTCAAATATTATGGACTCTTTATATGTGGGTTGTTCTCTTTAAGAATAAATATTGTTATGAATTGTAGGATAAATGGTACAAATTTTAAAATTTTGATTACCTTTGAGGAGCATTTTATATGCGGTGTGACCAAATAATCTGCAAATGGTTGGATTTTATTGCTCAGGGTTTCTTTCTGTCTTCTCTCTTAGGGATTGCTAAGGGGTGCTTCTCTGTTGAAAAAAAAGAAGAAGAAATAGAAATAATAATAAGGGACTTGCGAGACACCATTGGTAACCAACAAAGAGAGTTGAGTGTTCTTAAAATACAAAAGCTTGATGCTTATCTATTATCTTCCCTTCCCTTATGCAAAAGTGAAACAAATGCATGAATCTATTTTTCCTTTTGGTTTCTCCTCAATGCCCATTCTTGAGAGAAGTTGGCCATGGTAAAAGTTCTCAGAGTAACACAAAAGAAACATTGGAGTACCTTAGATCATACCCCGAAACTCTATATTTTATTTTTACCCTGAGCACACCTATGCCACCAGCAGTTGATTTTTCACACTCCTCGAAAAGTTTAAAGATCATGTTTATCCTACCCTTCATAATAATATTTGTTAGTATTGAGTTTCCTACTTGCTTAGGTACGTGGTTTTGCTTGAGGACAAGCAAAAAGATAAGTGTGGGGGTGTGATAAGTGTCCAAATGAGCATATTTTATAGGTGTATTCATATATATTATTAGCACTTTTCTTGCTCATTTCTCCACTTATCTTACTTTTCTCTAGTTTATGTGTTATTGGTGTCTTACAGATTTATCGGTTAAACATGAGAAAAAGTCAAGCTAGAAGCAAAGAACATGAAGAGACGAACGCATAGCCGCAGACGGTTCAGAAAACGAGTCCAAACGAATAATCTAGTCAGTCAAAGTTGGCATACCCTCGAGACTTCAACACCAGCTTGATCCGGGACTTATGCCCTTGCCTAAGTCCCGGACCACACGTAATTTTAAAACCGAGAGATTTGCCAGCTTGGTCCGGGACTTATGTCCTTGCCCAAGTCCCGGACCACATGTAATTTCAAAACCGAGAGATTTGCCTGCATTATGGTCCGGGACCTAACTCCTGCAAGATGTCCCGGACCAAATTCAGTGATGTACGCACGCGGACTCCAGGCGGACAAGAGACGCGCCTGTCTTCTTCTTCGCCGACTTCTGCAACTCGTCCACTGTCTGCAATTATCCATCTACTCTGCACACGTTCTGTCCCCTGCAATAAATGATCAATCAGTCTGCAAATCTTATTCAGCTTCTTCCACCGCCTCAATCCTTCACGCGTCTGTTATCTTCATTTTCCTCTGCTGCCTCTTCCTTTCTCTATATAAACCCACGAGCCTTCTCCTCAACATTCACCACCCATACAATCCATCCACGATCCATCGCTCCACTTCACCACAAACCTCACGTCATCTCATTTCTCTTCTCCCGCCTTCTCCATTTTATTTATTTTACAGTCCACCAAATCCACCTCTAGCCCTACGTATACAAAATAGCAGAGTGAGCCGGAGTGATTACGGATGATTTCTATTACTCTTGTCTCTGTCTTTCTATTTAATATGTTAGGCTAGTTTACGTACGCTCTGGGAATGGTTATTATGTGTTTGTATTAATTATGCAATATTTCTACTGGTTTATTTATATACAGTTTGTTACGCTTAAAAGTTATCTCGCACCTTTTTAATAAATGTCATGAGTTTATTAAACTGCTTTACTAAATCTATTTTGATCAGACCGGTGATAAATAGATAGGTTAATTAAGACGTAAAACTGGAGGAAACTTGTTATGATTTAATAAGTTAGTATTCAGTTGCAAATGTAATTCCTCAAATACTCCTCTGCCGTTTACAGGCATTTTGCTTGAACCTTGATTAGAACCTTGCATTTTCAGGTAAACGAGTTCTTTTGAGTCTATGACTTAGACCTTAAGAAAATAATAGGAACCTTGCCAAATTATTAAACCAGTAGAGATAGCTTAATTATGCAGATTATAATAACCTGACCCAGAGTTCCATTTAATTCATCTGCCAACTTAGTTTATTTTATCTTTTCTTTTTATTTATATTACAAGTCAATTAATCCCCCTCCTGTGACACGCTTAGGTACTATTATATGTATATTAGTCCCACGGTTCGACATCCGGTCGCTTACATTTCACTATACTACTACGACCGGGATTTGTTTGTAGCCCGACGTTTAATTTGAGTTTTAATTTCTTTTCTTTTAATTTTACACCAGTTTAACCACTCAGATTATAACGTCTGCATCAGGCTTAATAACATCGAACGCACTCTGACCATGCCATCGGATTATGTCTTGGAAATCTTTTGTAAAACCGCGGCGGATCAGATGTTCCTTAATTGTTTCAACGCCGCGATATCTCAGATTGTTTTGGCAGTCGATACACGGACAAAATATGTATCCCTTGTCTGTAGGTTTCAGATTGTTCGCCAACACCGTGCATACCTTATCAACTCCTTCTAAAAACTTGTCGTCCAAATTTCCGCTGTAAATCCACGAACGTTCCATCTCCTTCTAGCTATTTATATGAAGGCAGCCATTTCATACCGTCACCCGTGGCAGAGACTTTACACTTTTGTATCTTATCAACCTAAATCCATCCATGAGTATTAAATCCCACCGGTGAACGTGTTTTTAATATGTAATTTATTGAAAATTTTGGCAGCATCTCCCTACAGTTCTTCAAATGCACGATATTATGATATTAATCAATAATATATGCATTCGAAGAACAATAAAGAGATACTGCTGAAATAATCAATAAAGTACATATTAAAAGAACATTCACACCCTAGGTGTGAGATTTAACAATCGTGGACAGTCCCGACAGGGACTGCCGAAGATATACCTCTATTAGGTATATCTTGGGCGGATAACTATGTTTGGTAGTTTGTCAAATATTATATGTATATATATAAATCTTACCTCTGGTAGACGATTAGACGATGCTAAGACGGTTGAGGTCGGAAGCCTAAATAAAGTCGTAGTCCTGATGCATAAATGAAAAACGACAACATTAGAATTCATCAAAAAATCAAGGTTAAATGCTAGCTAAACCGCGGAAAGAAATCGACAGCATCTCCCCTATATTTCTAACGTCTCCAAATCAGTTTTATCAAAGTCAAATTCGCACGCTCCATCTAGAACTGATAACATACATAAACTTATCTTCTTCTACTATAAATGAAGTTTATTTATGACCTTCTCTGCAGTACTTCAGATTGAAGGACTGAAACTAGTCATTCTAGAACCATTAAAATACCGAAACTCATCTTATTCTTTCTGGTGGTTATAACAATAGCATTGTTGATTCCTGTCACAACTTGTGAATCAAACAGAGAGCATCTGGCATAGCAGATTGAGCAGTTGAAAATGAGCTATTTTCAGGAATCGGTAATATACTTGAACTTACTTTCTTTCCTGTGGCAGTTTTAAGTAGTAGCATTTTTAAAACTACACTATTATGTATTAATTGTAATACTAAATGCTAAGAATAAATAAATACAACAGTTTACAGTTTGGTTTGCAAAATTACCGTTACTAAGCACCGAAGTGGGCAAGTAGTGTAGAAATCAGCCCACGAACTAGGTTGCAATTAACTGTGAATCTGGGCACAAATATATGAACAAGGTTAGAACATTTGCCATTACACTCTCAGGATTCGATACAAACGAGGTTAGAACTTGCAATCGAAATGCATGTATATGAACAAAGTTAGAAAAAAACGATAATCAATCGATCGCATACCCAATACGCGATAGAGACGTCGACGGTGAGACCAGAGGTAGATGGGTGGTGACCGGCGGCGATGGGAGTGACAAAGGTGGTGGGAGCGACGACGGCGATGGCCGTTAGCAAGGTGACGGGAGAGAGGAGGCAATTTCAGTGAGGAAGATAGCGCGAAAGAGAAGAAGAGTTACTGTAAGTGTGCAGAGTAAACGGACAAATGTTTTAGTTAAAAGGACTTTAGATTACGGTTTACATGAAAACCGTAATCTAAAGTCATACTTTAAATGACGGTTCCTAAAGAACCGTAATCTAAAGTGTAACGAAATTAAAAAAATAGCGCGAAAATTATTTGGCATATGCTGGGTTTCGAACTCAAGATTGATGGTGTTGACTCATGTACCCACGGCCATTATGCCATGAGTCTTAGTCGATCAAACATAGGTAACACATTAATATAAAGTTTTTTTTTAATCTAAAATACACTGGTAAAACGACGTCGTTAATTGTAATTTAGATTACGCGCGGAGTCGAAAAAATCAAATAATACGGGAAATATTTGGCGTCAGGTCAAAACGACGTCGTTGACCATCAGTCGGAGGTAGGCGCGCCTTTTTTAGGATGGACTTTAGCTGACGGTTATTAGTAAAACCGTAATCTAAAGTCCGTTGACCGTAAAGCGCGCGTCAACACGGGACTTTAGATTACGGTTTCACTAATAACCGTCATCTAAAGTCCGTCGACATAAAAAAGGCGCGCCTACCTCCGTTCGATTATTGATTACGGTTAATTCAATAAACGTCGTTAATTAATTCCGACCTTCCTATTAATCACGGTGTCTGTTAAAGCCGTGATTAAAGCACCGTCATTAAAGGCTCGTGTTCCACCAGTGAGTAGCAACCATGATTAAGTGTTAGTAGCAATTTCATAATTTCGCTTATCTACATGGTCGTAGCAACTTTAAAAAAAGTAGCTACTTAGCTATTGATTAGAATCTTTTTGCTACCGTTGCTCAAATAGTAGCATAATAGCTACCATGGTTGAATTAGCATTAACCAAATAGTAGCAATTCATTAATTTAACTACCGATATTGGTAGCAAAATTACTTTTACTAAAACTCTCGGAATGAAAGATAAAATAGCTACTATTGATGGTAGCAATCTTGTAAGACGGTAGACATTTAGCTACTGGCTAAAAGTTTAGCTACCATTGTTGTTGTGGTAGCACAAAAGCAACCACTTTGTTAATAATATCAAAAACTAGTAGCAATTTTCCAATTTAGATACCAATATATGCGTAGTAGCAATTAACCGGTAGCGAAAACATGTTTTTCTTGTAGTGCCATGCGATATTGACAAGCTCTTGGACTGAGCAAAAGGAATCTAACTAATCACTAACTTGATCGAGACGCAAATATCGTAAAACAATGTTCGGAAACATTAAGGTAACTGATATTCACCCTCAAAATTTATAAGTTCCGACTACATTACCATTAAGACTGATCTAGATCTCAACAAAAAAAGCATATACTATAACGAATAAATATTAAACAAGCAAACTTTGAAACATGTTTGCCACTAACTGTAGACAAATTTGACAGTAGAAGAGGATAGTGTCATTAATTTCCGGAGAAAAATATATGAATCGAGTTTGACGAAGAGACAGAAACAAGTAGGAAGAAGAGAGCTGAGTTTTGTAAAAGTAAAAGAAAGCAGTTGAAGAGTGATAAGAAGTTAAAAACAATTACTATTGTTTACTACTGTAATCGTAGGGAATAAAAACAAATTAAGGATGGCCAGTTAAGTTGGAGGAGCGTCACACTCACACTTCCTACCGATTGTTTGTACTTAAGTAAAATGTCACGCAAAACAATCATACTATCAAAGATAAAACGTGTATTTTGGAAGACTCTCGCCCAATATATGATATCGACTAGGGGTGGCAATTTTACCCAACCCGATAACCCGACCCATACCCAACCCGAAAATAGCGGGTTTGGGTCACAATTATTGACCCATTTAATTATTGGGTCGGGTATGGGTTGCCTATTAAATTTATGGGTTGGGTATGGGTTTAAAGTCCTAACCCGTAGTCAACCCGACCCGTTTATTTTATTTTATTAAAAATAATAATAAATAAATAATTAGATAAAATATAAATATATTACTAAGTAAGTGCTAACCTACTATTAGTATAATACAGATTATGTAGTATTTTTTGATGAGAGGTTGTTTATTTGATAATACTACTTTGTTGTATTTCTTTATCAAGCAAAAAGAAGAGTATTCGTTATGTGGATTGTCAAAAGACAGTGTGCTGCTCTCTCCTCCACAGCTCCCACTGTGGTCCCATCTCTTCTGTACTCTGAAGATTTTTATCTATGTTTTTATTATATATTCTGAAGGAGAAAATACAGTTATATTTGGCCCAGACGCGTACACATCACCTTCTTCTGTTAAGTGCAACTAAGCACGACATGTATGTGGAAAAAGAAAAAAGACGGATGATAATGAAAACTCTGGAATATCTACCATATTGAATGTATGATTCATTCATTTGTAACTCCGTTAGAGCAATCATATAAAAAATTTAAACCCAGGTCTTTTAAATTTTGCATAGCCTAATTATGTTGGGTTGAACGGGTCGGGTATGGGTTTAATCATTTTATATGGGTTGGGTATGGGTTGATAATTTGTAACCCGAATATTATTGGGTCGGGTATGGGTCAATACAATTTTAATCGGGTCGGGTATGGGTGAGCTTCAACCCGACCCATTAACCCGAATTGCCACCCCTAATATCGACTATACACTCATGAGACTACATAAACAAAAGAAATAAGTTTTTTTTTTTCGTGGGGGCATAAAATTAAAAGAACATATGTAAGATTAAGATAAATGGATGTAGAGAGTTCTCAACTCATTTTTTTATGTTATGTCGACAACAAGGAAAAAAAATTTAAAATAATTTTTTACAAAAACTCCTATAATTATTTGTAATTTTATGTACACCTCTTAATTTTTATTTTTAGAGCCCTGGTCAACAAAATATATTATTTAATTATATAAAAAACTCTTATTTCAAAAAATAATAAAATTATTTAATATTTTATCTTCTCGCTTCTCTAATTTTTATTTTAACATTTTAGTAGTTTTTATTTTTTATTAATATTGTAGTGTTATAATTAATAGAGATGAGAGAAAATAAGGTGGATTCCATGCACCACCTTCAAAGTCAGAATACGATTAAATTTTATTTGCAAAATGAATTTCAATTATGGAACTCAAAGTGAGGTTCTCAAGTGAGGTTGGGATCATTCTTTATTACCTTATTCACACAATTGTATTCGATCGTAAAGAAAATGAATAATAATATTTATGAGATAACTTCACATTTAAAAAAAAAAAACAAACATCACTTTACATTTCACATCGTGTCACACTAAAATCTAATATCAAAAAATCGCACACATCCAAAAATCTTCGGTAATTGTTAGTGTATTGCAGCCGTATATGTTCAAAAAAAAAAGTATAGGATAGCTACATGGATGTAACATATATACTTATGGAACTTGCAGATGGATGTTGGGGAGTGGGGAAGGCAAATACATTCATGAGATACTGTTTGTATATAAAGCACATGACAGAAAATGAAAGTTCATCGAAAAAAAAAATGCGCTAGCTGTATTAGCCATCACCATCATGCTCTCTTTTGAAGTGTGAACCGAACAATGACATCATGTTGGGTCTTGGCATAAACATCACATATTTGATAATATAAATGTAACATAAAAAAATGATCCCCAAATACACCTTATTTTCTCCTCCAATATATTAGACTATCAAAATAACTGCAAGACATACTGATCTTCTGGTGCTACCGCTAGCTGTATGGCAGCGCCCATGTATCATATTCCTGTCTTTGGTATTTGTTTTTTTTTTTTTTTGAAAAAGGTGAAACGAGTATATTAATCAAGTAGGTTCATTACATAGTTTTGAAAGGCAGGCGTTTTCCACGAGCAGCAAACGTGCTGCAATTTTCTAGCTAACGCAGCTAGGCTGTGAGCTAATAAATTAGATTCACGTGGAATATAGAACCATTGGACCTCATCAAAAAGGCCAATGTTGGACAAGATAGAGTTAAGTATAGATGTCGATTGAGGAAGCAAGGAGGTAACAGTGGCACCTGATAGATATCTAAACAGTTGTTGGCAGTCCCCCAAAAAACGGATCCGACGGTGGCCTTCTTCATGTGCGTGGGACACGGCCAGCTTTAGAGCGAGGCACTCAGCAGTGGACGGTGCAAAATCTGCCATGTAACCATATAATCCCGCCGAGATAACGGTGTGGTGTTTGGATACAACATATCCCAAACCCAAACGACGGTGCGTGTCAATACTGCCATCCACTGAAACCTCAACACAGTCTGGATTCATGGAATGGTGAGTGGCAAGAGCTGCTGCGTCCGACCCTGTGACGGCTGAAGAAAGGTTAGAAACTATCCGCTGACACCAGGCCCAAGCAAAAGGGAGTGTCGCATTGTGGGAAGACTGACATCGGGCAAACCAAAGCTTCCACAGGAACAGCGTGAGGGAGCCAAGGGCCTGAGTAGGGATGGCACTACACTGGTGAAGATACCAATCAGAGAAAGCTTGGTCAGAGCGAACCGGTGGTGGGGGCTGAAAACCCTTATCTAGCCAGAAAGGCCGCACCGAAGGCAGTGGACAAAAAATGTGAGATAGTCTTAAGCTCTCCACAGAGCAAACAGGAAGCATCAGAGGCAACATGTAAGCGTCGTTGGATTGTAAACTTGCAAGGAATATGACCACATAAGAGTTTCCAGCCAAAAAGGCAAACACGGGGTGGGAGGTCGCACTTGCGCAAGCGAGACTGGGCACGACCCACAAGTGAACTACTACTGGGGGATGGGGCAGCCAACTGATAGGTGACGATCTGCATGGTAGGCTGATTTGACAGTGAACAGGCCAGAGGTGGTGAGTCCCCAGTAAGTAGAGTCATAGCTGAGCAGCGGACTGGGCAGATGAATCTTGCAGATCAAAGCAACATCGTCATCCGTGAACCAATGGCGTAGAAGAGGCATATTCCATGCACCGTTAGGGGTTATGAAATCCGCAACCTTGGAAGAGGCCAAAAGTGACGGGGAGAACTGCCAGGTGGAAGGTTGGCCCCCTGGCTTACCGGGAATCCATCGTGAGAGAATCGGCGTGTGGAGACCATTTCCAATAGAGTAACGGTTGCCGTATTCCACTAGGTCCCGAACCCCCATCAAGGCTTTCCAAATTGGACTCGAGGTCTAACTCAGTTTGTGATCCCACAGTAACTGATTCGATAAGTACCTGGTTGTGTAGAAGCTAGCTAACATGGAGTTTGGGCGGTGTAAAACACGCCACAGTTGCTTAGCTAGGAGGGCTCTATTAAAAGAGTGAAGGTCTCGGAAACCGAGTCCTCCGTCGTGGACGGTACTGCATGCTGAAGACCAGGAACACCAGTGAAGAGAGGACTTGGATTCAGAGCCAGACCACCAGAAACGGGCCATCAGTTTCTGTAACTGCTTTAGAAAGGTGCGCGGGAGGGCCATAACAGACATAACATAGGTAGGAATGGCCTGCATAACCGATTTGATAAGCACCGCACGACCTGCTTGAGATACTTTTTTAGTCCAAGATTGGAGCCGTTTGTAGAACCGATCTTTCAAATACTGGAAAACAGCAGTCCGATTACGGCCAATATGACTAGGGAAACCCAAATACATACCCAAATCTGACACTTCATTTGCCATCAAAGCCTGAGAGATGTCATTTCGAAGGACCGGGGCAATCCCTTTGGAAAACATTAGGGTCGATTTATTGTTGTTAATACACTGCCCAGAAGCTGCAGAAAAGTCATCTAAGATGTCCCGAAGAGATTGTGCATTTGAGACTGAGGTGGCACCAAACAACATGCAATCATTTGCGAACAGGAGGTTTGTAATTTGTTGGTTAAGACCACGGACCTTGAAACCAGTGTACAATCCTGCATCAGAGCTTAAAGTCAAAGCAGACGAAAGGACTTCCATACAACAGATGAACAGATAGGAGATAGGGGGTCCCCCTGGCGGAGACCTCGAGTGGGAATGAAAGATGTGCCTGGATGGCCGTTGATAAGTACATCCATGGAAACCGTGGAAAGACACTTTGAGACCAATGTGATAAAATTCGGGTGAAAACCCATACTACGCAAAACATCAAGAAGAAAAGACCATTCAACTCTGTTAAAAGCTTTGGACATGTCGACCTTGTATGCAAAATTACCTCTTGATTTGGCCTTCGAGGAACGCATAATATGAAGTAATTCATGAGCAAGGAGGACCTGGTCAGTGATCATACGGTCTTTAACAAAAGCACTTTGGGACTCAGAGATAACATGGTGCATGATGGGCTTGATACGATTAACTAGCACCTTCGAAATAACCCGGTATATAGTGTTACACAAAGATATAGGGCGATAATCCAAGACTGAAGATGCATTCTTTGTTTTGGGAATGAGCATCAAATGTGTATGATTAATGCCT
>CM041778.1:21376909-21444582 GCA_023374045.1 Limonium bicolor | reverse complement strand
TGTGGGACCGCATCGGAGTTCAAAAACTGAAGAGCAGTCGAGATAAATACCTTTTTTTGGGAATGAGCATCAAATGCGTATGATTAATGCCTTGTTTTGGGAATGAGCATCAAATGCTTATGATTAATGCCTTGTGGACCGCATCGGAGTTCAAAGACTGAAGATGCATTCTTTGTTTTGGTATTTGTCTTATTCCTAATACTTTGTGTTATTACTACTATTGAATAATCTCATACAAAATTTCTAAATTATGTTATTTTATAAATTTAATGTTAAAATTTAAATAGCATAATAATAAAATTAAGACGAATACAACATCTACTTCTAAAATTTCAAAATTAAATATACAAAATTATAAATTTACTACATTACAAGCATCATCATTTCATTTCATTTCAGCATGTAGAATCGCATGCTCTTATAAAATGAATTTAGTCAACGCAATTAAACAAGATCCCTGGTATACGGCAATAATTAGCACCTCCACACTTGCGGTGTGCTCGTTCGTTCGCTTCGTTAAATATGACTATGTTATGATTAAAAGAGCTCCAACACCCGTGTTAGGTACAGAGTTAAATTCTTGCCACATCTCAAGTCACTTTTTTTTTTGAAAAATTACATTGCCCACCCATAAGGTATTGGAGAATTACAATGTCCATCCATGAACTTTAAAAAATTACAATGTCCACCCATGAGATATTAAGAAATTACAATGCCCACCCATGAGTTTAGAAAATTACAGTGCCCACCCATGTACTAATCAAAATGAGGTGAAAATCAAAGATCTAAGTAAATTTACATTGATTATTCAATTTAACTATGTAAAGCACTAAAAAAAACCTAATTTACACCGTGCAACGTTAGAGTGATGAATGAAGAAAAAACGTGCAAAATTACGAGGAATCGCATATATGTTCACCTCATTTTATTTGATTTTATTTCTTTATTTTGTTATTTTTAGGCATGTTTCATTTATTTGACTTCTAAGTGGTTATATAAGATTAATTTAGGGTTTTTAAATTTTTTTACCATTGTTTAAGTTGTTTCTTAAGGTAATCATTACTTTATATGTTCGATTTCATCTCTTTTGATAAGTACATGGGTGAACATTGTAATTTTCTAAAACTCATGGATGAGTATTGTAATTTCTTAATATCTCATGGGTGAGCATTGTAATTTTTAAAACTCATGGGTGGGCATTGTAATTCCCCAATACCTCATGGGTGAGTAATGTAATTTTTTTTTTAGAAAAGTCACCTTTTTAAAAGGGAATATCCAGTCTGCTATCACTCATGCATATTTATACCATAAAAAATTCTAAAGGAAACGCGTTACTACTAAAAAAAAAACATTGTTTTGTTACAATTTTTGACGAATAAAAAAAATAAAAAATCGAGCACTTTTCACTAAAGATTGGAGAATGAATATACACTCTCGTTTGGTTACCTTCCTTTGCAACAACCATTCTATCTGTCAGAATGGCTAAAGGGAAAAGGAATTGTTTAGATACTCCCTCCGTCCTGAATTGACCGTCCTGTTTGCTTTATACCGTTTTTCCACTTCAATATTAAGCATATAAGATAAAAAATTTTATAAAACTAAATTTTGTAACATATAGTTTTCATGTAAGGAATCATATGCAAAATTTAAATTTTCAAAATTAATTATCTTATATGTTAAAATTGAAGTCAAACGACATGTCCAAATAGTAAACAGGACGGTCAATTCAGGACGGAGGGAGTATTTAATATAAGGCAATAACGTTATAGACAGACAGATGAATGTCAAAAGTTGTTCCAGCATTGGTTTAAGAATAAGAAAAATCTGTTCCAGATTGTGTGTTTTATTTTTACATATAAAAAAGTTATTAGTTAATAATCACTATCTATATATCAAATTAATTCTTAACTACAGTTATCTTTTGTTTTAAAATATGATACAGTTGTACAAACTAAAATTACAGATTTATAATTCTATTACACAATTTAAAAAAATTACATTTTAAAATTTAATATATGCATTTAACATGATTTTAATGATATTAATGTATATTTTTATATTTATAGCTTTTATATATTAAATATATAATTTTGATAGATAAAAATATATTTATGAAGCTATCATATTATTTTAAAACCAAAATTACTTTATTTAACTGATTTAAGAAGTAAATAATTTTACTAATTTAGTTAATATTGTACTTTCGCTTTCATTTGATCTGTTTAGGTATTTCTATTTTCAATTCCCGCACGTGTGGTGTCGGGATTTTGCTGAAAATTCAAACTACACACTACCTAAAAATAAGATTTTAGTCTGAAATATAAAAATCTCAACGAAAGAAAGCTATAAGAAAAAGGTGGCTCGGTTTGGTGTCGGTGTTTTGGTATAAATGTGGTATTTTGAGTTTAATATTTTAGTCGAACAATAATTTTCAAAATAATCACAAATATATCAGCACAAAATAGTCGCAAAACAACCACACTTTATGCTGCAAAGAGAAAAAATAACATAAACAAAGACGACCAGAAAATAATAATTAAGGGCGAGGAGATTTTAATAATATTAATATTTAAAATTAATTTTTAATAAATTAATTTGAATTTTAAAATTTATAATTATTTTAAAAATGATTATATATATTAAATTTGATACAAAAATTAAATTGAAAATGAAATATATAAATTAATACTCCTCCTGTTCTAATTATAAGTCATTCTAGACTTTTTCACCATTTTTTAAAAAAGAGTTTAAAAAGACTTGCATACCTTACTTTTTGTATTGGGAGAATAAAAAAGTAAGTATACTTTATTGGTAAGATAAAAAGTAGGGTGTGCAATGATAATAATAATTAAAAAAGTAGAAAGGGATAAAAGTAGAAAGATAGATACAAAAAGTCTAAAATGACTTATAATTTGAACATAATTCTAAAGCCCTAAACGACTTATATTTAGAATAGGAGGGAGTATATAAAAAAGTTTGTTTTCCCTATTGTAATTTTAGTTTTTTTATAAAGATCGGTATATTAAATTATAAGTTAATGACAATAATACAGAACAATAGTTTTAAACTAGTAGTGTTTTTCTAAAAACTTATACTAAAAATAATTTTAAGTAATTCTAATATTTTTTTAATTTATAAAATCTGTAATAAAAAACTAAAAAAATATTTGTATTATGGACGGAAGGGGTACATGATTACTAAGAATGACATAATAATTAGTTTTAATTTTGACTATATACTAAAATAAGGTATAAAAAATGAATATTTAATTATATCTACATATATTAATATATAGGTCATATTTTTAACAAATAAGTTTTTTAATTTTTTGTATGATGTAAACATTAATAAAGTTTACTAATTAAGTATTATATTTTCCTTTCATTCAAATGTGAATAAGTATCCTGGTGTGTTAAAACCATGTATAGTTACAATTGTTGTTATCCATTGAACAGACTTGTGTTTGATAATATTGAAGTTATTTGTATAGACCTAAATATAAATATTAATAATTATTTATTGTAATAAAACTTTGTTGTTTTTCTAATTATAAATTATGTATATATTAATCTATATATTTGTTAGTAGCTTCTTAATTTACATCTTTAAAAAAATTGTTTTAAAATGTAATATAAATTTGTAATTGTAACACAGACATCCGTAAACGTACTACACGTAACTAGCTTATTCAAATACGCTAGACGAAACCGCCACACTGCCGAACAGCAGTTTTTAAAACAACCACAAAACAACCATCACAAAACAACTATCAAAATACCACAAAACAACCAACCAAAACAACCAAACTAAAACAACTACAAAACAGCCAAAAAAAGTCATACCGAACAAGCCTTAAGCGTTCGTTTTTCGAATTGTATAATTTACCATCGTATCGGTAACTTCTTTCTTCATTAAAAATTTTATAATTATTTTTCCCCGAATACATAATTGGTGTATCAATTCACATTTTTAGTATATAAATATACAGACGGTCGAGCGTGCACTCCCGCTGCACAATCCCTCCGTGCAGTCTATCCAGGTGGCAGTCTAGTCAGCATGTTGACTGGATTGGTTATATGGTAAATAAGTGAGAGTAAATATGTGCAAACTTTAAGTAGTTGTAACTTTTGAAATATAAATCCAAAATAAAAAAAATTTGCACCATTGTTCATCTAAATTCAAGCTCTTCAAAACAAGACCAATAATGGATATGTTTTGACAAATTTTAAATCTACATTAGTTATGTATATATTTGTACATATCATCTAGATTTATGATTCACTATATACAGTTAAAATACACCATAAAACAATAATAATACACTACAAAACAATAATGACCCATTATCTATTACAAATGTGGTATATTAAGGAAATTTATGATTAAATATATATAAGGCTTAAAAATATTATACAAATCATAATACACCACAAAATAATAATAATACATCACAAATACAATAATGATCCATTATTAGTTCTGAATTTTGTTATCTAATTCACCATTTATTAATTAATGAATCATAATATCAATTTTAATGAATCATATATTAATTTTAATGAATCATATCATCAACTCAGTGTTTCATCATAAACATATAAAAATTAAAAAATTAAACAATAATATAACACAAAACAATATTTGGTATGTATGAAAAATATATGATTCACCATATAAGGTTTAAAATACACCATACAACAATAATAATACACTACAAAACAATAATGATGTTTACCGGTTTCGAAGTTTTTTATCAAATATATAACTTATTAGTTAATGAATCATAATATCAATTTTAATGAATCATAATATCAAAATTTATGAATCATATATGATTTTAGTGTATCATCGTATACATATAAAAAGAATTTTTTTAAACAATAATACAACACAAAAATAATATTTGGTACATAAGAAAAATACATGATTCGCCACATAATGTTTAAAATACACCATACACCAATAATAAAACACTACAAAACAAATATTATTTTTTATCGGTTTCAAAATTTGTAATCTAATATTAGATCTACGAGGGCAACGTTTATTGCCCTAATAGATCAATAACTTGCCACGTCAAACTGTAAGGGCGAGTAAATAATTGCCCTAATGGTTGCCTCTAAAGAGATGCCATGCTAGCCTGTGATGACGACCTGGTGCACTTGCCCTGTTTGACATGATCTATGAGGGCAACTAAAGTTGCCTTCTTTGACCCGAAGCAAAGGAAGCAACCGTATTGCTCTATTTGATCGATTATCAATAGGGGCGAATGACACGGGTCGCCCCCTTTGTTGGAGGGCAACGGTGGCAATCATATTACCTCGCCCTCTTTTATACAGTAAAAAAGGGCAACATTTTACCTCACCCTCTTTGGTTTTAACTCTAACTGAGCTACAACTACACTCTATGGTGACGAGTTCAATTTGTCGCCCTCTTTGATTTCATTCAATGGTGACGAGTTTAGTTGGTCGCCCTCCTTGATTGCATTCAATGGTAACGAGTTTAGTTTGTCGTCCTCTTTGATTATCTACCAGGGCAATTTTTGTTGCCCTCTTTGGTTTTTTTAAAAAAAAAAAATAAATGAACCCGCGGAACTTTCTTCTGTCAGATCACCGGCCTGATTAGTAGCCAAATGCATTTACACTTCCAAAACTATTTCTAATGCTCCCACCCCTATTCAAGCTCTATCTAGAACACCATAGATAAATTTCCAACAATCAGATTAGCAACAACATTTTCAATATTTAAAGGTTCTCCTTCCTTCAATGTGGCTAGAGTGATAAACATCTGATATAACTACAATGGAATATAGCAACCTCAGAATTAGAACAGAATCTATAGTCTGATCATTCTAACAAACCTATAGAAAATAAAGATTTGTTGGAATAAAAGAAAGAAGAAACAATTATGTCAAATTTGTCTAGAAGAGACAGACGGTGTAAAAACATAACACCATCGAACCTTTGCTTGCATCATAGCCCAGATTAGGTCATCTTGTTCAAAAAGCTTGCCAACAATGAGACAGCATCATCACCAGCGTTGGAAATAATGGCAGTTGTAGGTGCCTAACTACACAAAATCATAGATCGTTCAGATAAAATGAAAGGAATAATAACTAAGGTTTTTCAGATCAGCAGGATCATTTTCCAATGTAAGCAACGAAATACCTTCAAAGCACTCTGGATAATTTGGACTCCTCTTCTCTGGTCTTCATTAGAAGTCTGGAGATTCTCAAGGGCTTTTGTAGTGTAGAGAAGAGCAACTCCACCTCCTCGGAATCACACAGAAATTCACCCCATCAATACCATGAAAGAAGGAACAACTTCCCTGTCGTTAGAAATGATTACATACCTGGTACAATACCATCATTGACGGCAGCCCTTGTAGCATTCAAAGCATCTGTAACTCTATCTTTCCTCTCTCCAACTTCAGCCTCACTAGCTCCACCAACCTACATGAACAAGTGAGAAACTAGATGTTCAACTAATTTAACTTCAAACCAAGAATATGTATAAGCAGAGGCGGACCGAGGTTGTAACCTGTGGGGGCACGTGCCCCCACAGGTTTTTGGAAAAATATAAGTATATATGTGTCCATGTATAGCAAAAATAAATAATAAATGTTAAAAGATGATTAAATAGTGTAACCAAAATATGATGTTTTGACATTTAAAATAATGCATGTTCAAATGTGGGTTGATGTTATCAGGTACTACAACTACATTGAAAGAGTATCCCGCTCATGAAATATATTAGAATGTGAAATAAACCGGTTAATGATAATCTAAACACTAACGTAGAATCAAATATTTATAGCCCATTAACAATAATTATTATGTATCGTTTTTAAATGATAAAAGACTCATATAAAGTAATTGTAATATAAATATTTAATATAGTTTTTTATTTATTTTTAATATTTTCTTTGACAGATTGTTATTTGATAAAAAGTGCCCCACCAGAGGTGGATGAGGCTCCAATCCCACGAAACTTTTGAAAATTAGTTAAATGAACTTATAAATTTAAAAATATATAAATAACATAATATTTTAAAGTGTAATGTGCAAAAAAAAATTTACTCCCGTAAACAAATTTTTTGGGTCCACAACTAGCCCCCACAGGTTTTAAAGTCTGGGTCCGCCACTGTGTATAAGGAATGCTCTCGTGTGAAAAGAGCAGACCTTAGAGACAGCAACAGTTTCAGAGCTCTATCTAGAACACCACAAGATAAATTTCAACATTCAGAGTATCAGCACGGAACAACACATACCGACTGGTGCAGACTGCAATCAGATCCAGTTGTGTATTAACAAAATACTAAAATCTTGTTACTCCAATTGGTCACTAAAAAAAGTTGAGTGATAAACAATTACCTGTATGGTGTCATACGCAACTAATAGAGCATAAGTTCACTGATGTCAAAACTCTCACAGGAGCCGAACAAAAAAAAAACAACATTCAAATAGGTAATCCTATCTTCAGAACTTCTACAACTGTAAATCAACATTACAGGTTGAACAAAAACATGAACGACAAAGAACAAATATATTCTAGCTATCTTGAAAATTTTAGCAAATTGAATCATTACCCCAATAGTATGAGCACTCACAATACCTTGAGCAGATGATGAGGCACAACCGTAGCCATAAAATTCAAGAATACAGACTCATAGCTGGTAGTATATGTCAGTCTCTGGTGGGCAGAATTCATTTCTAGTTTCTATATAACCCAAAGGAAAAAAAAAGCAAAAACTAATACCTCATTCACGTGCTCGACTGTTGGAAATTCTACATTGTTTGGATCCTTCTCTCCACTCTATCCTTAAATCTCCCTGCTTTCACTTGATTTTTCTATTTAATTTCTTTTTTAAACAATCTCTTTTAGTTAATTGATTTCCACGGCTACATGTTAACATCAACTTTGATGGTATATTCGCCTCTTGTTCTTGCACTTTTGCATCGCTCTTGGAGCTGCATCAAATTAACAATCATATAATATTAATTACCTTCTTAAATTAATATATAAAAGTATATTATCAATTTACAGATGAAAAATTACCAGGTTCAACAGTCTCTTTCCCCTTCATGATGTGCATACGCTTGCGTGACTCCATGAACATCCTTCGAATTTAAAACTCATATTCATGATCAGGATTTTAATTGATTGCTACTAATCAAATCTCAATTACTAGTATATTATATAGTATAAATTCACTTACTCCCATGGAACATCTCTGACAAGCACCCGTCACCATCCTTATCTTCATAAGTTAGAACATAGTCAGATCCATTGAGCATCCATCAGCTTACTCTCATTCATGAAGTCGGTCATTCCATGAGATCCTAATTAGAGATATCATCATCACAGAAATTAACTAATAGCTAGCTCATACACTAAGTAAGAACGTCATCATACATACCACTGGTGAAAGAGCTGAACATTCAAACTGACCATATTCATTTTTGACCTTCCGGAGGTGCTCCTTGGTTTAGTAAAATGTTTGATCATGTATTGGATTCCACGTGTGATTATGGTGGTGTTGCCACTGTACCTCTTGAACAATTACCCTCTCCTTTTCTTTGATTTATTTTTACAGTAATACAAATTAGAAAGATGGGTTATTAATCAAAAAAATATATTACTCTGGATCATACACATGTAAAAATAAATTTTTTTCAAAGTTATCTAAACATATCCATGACTAGTCTTGTTTTGAAGAGTTTGAATTTAGGTGAACAGTGATATAATTATTTTTCATTTTGGACTTATATATTAAAAATTATAACAATTTAAAATAAATATAATAAAAATACAGACTAGTCAACAAAGCAGTCCAGTCATCATAGGACTATACTATATTATGCACGGACCAGCCGTGTACACGAATTTGCGATAAATATAATTAGAAACAAAAATGTATTAATGTCATTAAGACAATACTGTTTCCTGAGTTATTGTCGGTTGGGACTTAACACAATGATTATATGTATACAAAATATATCTGAATCCTAATTCTTTTTTCAGGTCAAAAAGCGAAGGGCCAGCTTGCGCTACCATCAGCACACCCCAGCCCATTTTCCAATAAGGGCCTAACAGTGTGTATTTTTCTATTCTGGGCTCCTCTCTTATATCAGGCTTTGGCGGCTGAGTTCAAAATTGATAACGCATTGCACTTCGGTAGCTACTGGGCTCAAGTTTTTTTTTTAGAATACTGTGCTCAAGATTCTGCTGTAACTTCATTACTTGATAGTCATGTTTATTATTTTAGATAATATAATTTTATAAACCTAAGTTTTGTAGTTGATTCCTTATATGTTGTTTAAAATCAATGAAATTTTACATGTACGATGATAAAGTGTTATATTTTGGCTCAACGCCAAATCCAAAGTTTTCAAACTCACATATGACCTGTGGGACCTAATAGAAACAAGTTCATATGTAACATATCTCACTGAGTCCCACATATCTCCATATGAGTTTAAAAAAACTTCATATTTTGCACTATGACCAAAAATAACACATTAACATTATGCATGTAAAATTTTCTCATTTTGACAACATTTATGCATCTTCTAAGTTGAATAAAAATTGAAAAGTTTCCAAATATAAGACGTGAGAAACCACATGGGTCGGGAAAGTAATTTTAAAACCTCGTGGATGGTGTGTGTAATTTCACAAAACGTCATGGGTGAGGGATGTAATTTTCCCTATGTTCAATAACCGAGACGGAACTTAGTTTGGTTCTTTTAAACGAACTTTTTAACCGTTTTAAAAATTACGATTATTCGGGTAAAACCAAATATAATTCAGTTCAGTATTCGGTTCCAGTGTTGGTTATTTGGTCTAAACTCCGTGTTTTGGTTTTTACAACCCTTATTCAATACTTTTTTTATAATTCAATTCTTTTCTATAATTTGGTTCTTTTCTATAATTCGGTTTCAACTAAAAACCAATTAAAAATTTTGGTTTTGGTTCGGTTCTCTATTACAATCTTAAAGAATTTTGGTATTCAATTATCGGTTATTTTGGTTCTTAGACTGAAAATTGATTATTCGGTTTTAACCAAACAAAAACTAAAAACCAAACTTTTACTCCTAATTTGTTAATAGATAAAGCCAAATACTAAATGCTCACCCCTAACAAGACGGTGAAAGTGGAAGAGAGAGAGAGTAAGATGAAAAAAATTGGATCTCACGAGACAATACCTAGTACCTACATACCTCCCGGTGATCAAATTTCCCGCCTCTTCACTATGGTTGTACTTCAAAATAAAAATGAGCGCTTATTCTTTCTACGCCCATCTATCATTTCGTCTTCTTTTTATGGTTGAGTGGTACTAGTAGAAAAATGGTTTATTTCGGTGGTTCTTATGGGATTATTTTGACAGTTGTGAATCGCTGAAATGGACACCGCTGAAATAGGTATGAGAACCAATTTCGGCGCCAAAATAGACACTTTATTCCGACGGTTGTTAGAACAAAAAAACACACCTATTTCAGTGGTTTTTAGCTAACAACCGCCAAAGTAGGTGTATTTTAATTTTGAAAAAAAAATTATTTTTTGCCTCGTCTTCAACCTCGGGAGCGAGATGCAGCAGTTCCAGTGATTCACTTTGTAGAGGCGTAGACACAAGATGAGAATAAATAGAGGTGTTGAGAGTGTATGTGTAACACCCCAACCGTTAATCCCATGCTTACCGTCTAATCGTCCTGTTAATCCTACGAGTTCGCAGCGGAAATATTACTACTTACTACGGCGGGTGGTACAACGCCGCTAACCGCCCATACAACTAGCTAGGCTTACCTTACTTACAGTCACGGTCTGATGATCATAGTATACCGAGCTACTAAATTACTTACCAAAATATCATACGCCAAATACTTACATCCCGGATCACCGAGTATTTAAGTGTATTCAATTACATCCTTTCTAGGTTCCCAAAAGAGTGAGTTTCTAACGGCTACTCATCTATACCAATTCCCATTCTATCAAAATCCAAAAAGGTGTACCCCATGGTACATCGGCTATTCAAAAACTACAGCCATGTACTACTCAGTACACCAATCATAATTTCATTGTTTACAATCCAAAAGAAAGACAAGGGAAATTAAACTTCAACTCTCCTAGTCTTCATCCTTCGCGAGTACCTGCGTGTAGTAAAAATGGTGCCCCAAGGGGCTCAGCAAACGCTGCGTATAAACTCCGCATATACCGCGTGCTAGCTAGGGCACGCCGACTATTTGACGTCCACTAAACATGCTGTTCATTTATTTCACACATACATGCTTGCATACAACATACATTCATTCACGATACATTATTCATTCCAAGGCAACAATACAGTAATGCTCACAATACTTACCTTCACAAGGTTAGCCAAATTATGCATCCGGGTTAATCGGAATGCTTTTACTCTTTTACTCATTTCTTACTTTTTCTTACTTGCACTTACTTACTTTCATTTACTTTACTTACTCATTCTTACTTACTTACTTATACTCAAGTTAAGTCGTCGGGACCTCCGGCCCTGGGGACTACGCCGTCCCACCTCCGGGATTTACTTGACTCACCCATCCGGGATGCTACCCACTTAAGGGATTTGGGCCGCGGACCAGTTTAAGAGTCAGGAATTGGAGCCAACCTCTCGTGACTCCGCATCCTCACGCGTGGCCGAAACTATATCGGACTTCTACTCATTCCAATTTAATTACCAATTTAAGTTAGATTGGTTAGCTTGTTAGGAATAAGTTAGAAGCCCAAACACATTCACAATCGGTCACAGTACATTACAACATTCATACAAGCATTCATATTCATCCATACGTTTCATGAATTATACAAACTAAAATTTAAGAGGATATTCGCAACATACAACACTACATATTCACAAGTATGCATATTAACTCCAATTCGTGCATTTATCTTATTTGGTGATCAATTAGCACACAACACACAAATCAGAGTAACCAAGATAGCATACGGGGCATGAGGAATCCATACCGTTCACCGTTGTACGTGATTCCAAACGTCCTTCGGTGTCACAAATCAAATCCTATGATATATATACAATTGAATGATTAATATAACTATCATTAATTTAACTCTTACTTACTATGTCCTTATACTTCTCACACTTACATATTACTTACTTGTTTTCCATTACCTTAAGTTTTACTTTCTTACTCAACATTGGCATGCTTACATACATGTACATATATACATATACATTATATATATATATTATTAATTTAAATATTTTTTTTTTTGACCGGACCGGACTTGCGACCGACCTTGCAAGTCCGGTCCATTCCAGTAGCTCGCATTACCGAATTTTCCTGGACCGACCGAAACTTGCAAGTCCGGTCGCAAGTTCGGTCCATTCCAGTAGCTTACATTACCGAATTTTTCTGGCCGACCGAACAGTCCGCAAGTCCGGTCGCAAGTTTGGTCCATTCCAGTAGCTTGCATTACGGGAATTTTTTCTGGCCGACGAACTTGCATGTCGGACGCAAGTTCGGTCCATTCCAGAAGGTTTCATCGGTGAATTTTTCTGGCTTTCAGAACAAACAGAGAGGAACACAAGGGTTCCCAATTCAGAAACAATCAGAACTCTTAAACAGAGAGGGGACAAGACACAATGCACACACTCAGAAGGGTCGAAGACCCATAGACCATACCAGGCCTCTCGGCAACGCAGAAATGACTCGAAAGAGCCAAAGGGTTCGTCAACCCCGCAGAACAGAAAGGGAATGACCCACACTCAGAACGACGTCTACATGGTATACCACGGAATAGCTCGACCCAGCCATTCACGGCTCAGAAACAAAGTGTAATGTCCCAAAACAGAAGGATTGCTTAAACAGAAGCAAAGTTGCATTTAAATATGCCAAAACACTCATAAATCAGTAGTACGGATCATAAGGAACCCAATGCCGCAGACGGCACTCAAATCGGAGTTCAAACGAAGAAGTTACGCTGAAAACAGAGGGGTGTCCGAGCTTGTGTCCGGACGTCGAAGTTCGGACGCAAGTCGAGACTCGGAAACCAAAGATTGTCAAATGTCCGAACTTGTGTCCGGACATCAATGTTCGGACACAAGTCGAATTGAAATCAGATAGAGGAATTCAGAATGTCCGAACATCAATGTTCGGACTGATGTTCGGACGGGTACGGAAAAGAGTTACGCGGAAGGTCCGACCTTGTGTCCGGACGTCGAAGTTCGGACACAGGTCGAACTAAAATCAGAGAAGAACCCAAGGGCGTGTCCGAACATCAAAGTTCGGACTTATGTTCGGACATGCCCCGAACTTTGAAAATCAACAGAGCAAGACGCACTGTCCGAACTTCAAAGCTCGGACAGAAGTTCGGACAGTGCGAAAACTGCATTTTCCAGAAGACGAACAGAGCAGAAACTTGTGCAAAAACATCATCACGAATTGCCAAATTGATACACACACCAAATCACAGGGAAAAACAGAGAACCATGGGGTTTTAACCATACCAAAACGCAACCAAACAGACAACACAAACAGAAGCCACACACTAAACAGAACCGTTGCAATCCCCATGGCCGAACTTCCAAACCGAATCGAGTAACCACCTACCTCAATTAGCAGAAGAAAATCAACGGTCTGAATCAACAAGCGCAGTCCGAACAACCCAGCAGCCAGGCACGAATAAAGATCACTGAATTCCCACAACAACAATCCAAAATCAGAACGAGGAAGAACCCTAGAACTTGGAAATTCAAAACTGCAACACTCTGCATCACAAACCTGAAATCAAGACCAGACGAAATACTGCAGCAGAATCCCAATCCGAATGCGGCCGACGACAACTGATTCGAACACAATCAGAACCCTCAATCAGAGAACAGAAGAAAAACAAAGTAGACAACGAAGACCCAAATTCTGCAATCGAACCTGGTAAAGGAGGAAGGACCACACCGCAACGGAAACCTCCAATCTGGTTGCAGCAGTAATGTTCACAGTTCCAGCAGAGGGAGAATCAGAGAGAGAAAGGAAGAGGGGAAAAACTGTCGCTCAGCACCACGATCGAGACGCTCCTCACGAACTGACGTGAATAACAATGATCAGAAGAAAAGAAAAGGAATTTCCCTTTCCTTATAAATAAATAATTAATTACCTTAATTAATTAATCGAAAGACTTCCTTGTCCTTGGCAATTAAAACAATGCCGCTGACGTCCCAACTGACAGTAAAGAAATGTAATCCATCTTAGCTCATTACATAAACCGGACATAATATAAGGTTGCAATTATACGGGTTATAACATCACCTCCCCCTTAAAAGAATCTCGTCCTCGAGATTAACTCACCTTACTGCTCGAACAGGGAGGGAAACTTGGCACGCAGCTCATCTTCGAGTTCCCACGTCGCTTCACTTTCTGACTGATCAGACCATTGAACCTTAACCATAGGCATGGTCTTACTACGGAGCTGACGAACATCTCTAGCCAGAATACGGGTAGGCACCGCCTCGAAACTGCAGTCCTCCCTCAACTGAAGCTGACTGTAGTCGATCACATGAGACGGATCATGCAGGTACTTCCTCAACATAGACACATGGAAGACGTTATGTACAGCTGACAAGGATGGGGGCAAAGCCAGACGATAAGCCACAGGGCCAATCCTCTCTAGAATCTCAAAAGGTCCTACAAACCTCGGGCTAAGCTTCCCACGCTTCCCAAACCGGACTACGCCTCTGACCGGCGACACTCGCAGATAGACATGATCACCAACATCAAACTCAAGCGGCCTGCGCCTCTGGTCTGCATAGCACTTCTGTCTACTCTGAGCAACAAGCAAACGCTCCCGAATCACCCTGATCTTCTCTACTGCACCCTGCACCAACTCAGGTCCAACCAAGACCCTCTCCTTCAGGTCATCCCAACAGATGGGAGACCTGCACCTTCTACCGTACAACGCTTCAAACGGGGCCATACCAATGCTCGCCTGAAAGCTATTGTTGTAGGCAAACTCGATCAGAGTCACGTGCTGCTCCCAGCTACCCCCAAAATCCAGGACACATGCGCGAAGCATGTCCTCCAGGACCTGATTAGTCCTCTCTGTCTGGCCATCCGACTGAGGATGGTAGGCTGAACTGAACGCCAAACTCGTACCCAGGGCCTTATGCAAACTGCGCCAAAATCTCGAAACAAAGCGCGGGTCACGATCAGAAACTATAGTAGTAGGCACCCCATGCAACCTCACTATCTCATCCAGATACAGACGAGCTAGACGCTCCAGACTGAAGGTCTTCTTCACCGGCAGAAAATGAGCAGACTTCGTCAGACGATCAACAATCACCCAAATAGCATCACAACCCGAGGAAGTTTTGGGCAAACCCATGACGAAATCCATCCCCACACTCTCCCACTTCCACTCAGGAATGGGAAGGGGCTGAAGCAAACCCGCTGGCCTCTGGTGCTCAGCCTTAATCTGCTGACAGGTCTGGCACTTCGAAACAAACTCAGAGATGTCTCGCTTCATCCCAGACCACCAGAACGACTCTCTGAGATCTCGATACATCTTCACCCCTCCTGGGTGAACTGAATATGGCGCTCCGTGAGCCTCCTGAAGGATCTCCCTACGCAGAACTGCGTCGTCTGGCACACATACACGGCCTCTGAAACGCAGACACCCATTACTGGAGACACTGAAGTCTGAGTTCTGCTCTGAAGGCAGCCCCTCTCTGATCCGACTCAAAGCTGAATCCGACTCCTGACCAACTCTAATCCTGTCAACCAACGAAGACTGAACCTAAAGTGCTGCTATCACACTGGCTGGTCTGACTACCCAGACGCCCATATGCTGAAGCTCTAAGGCGGACCTCTGAACTCCTGTCAAGGCACAAGCTACACCCGGAGCACCTCTCCGGCTCAAAGCATCTGCAACAACATTCGCTCTACCCGGGTGGTAGAGGATCTCTAAATCGTAGTCGTGAAGTAGCTCCAACCACCTCCGCTGTCTCAAGTTCAGCTCCTTCTGAGTGAACAAATACTTGAGACTCTTGTGGTCCGTGTAAACCTTACATGACGCCCCATACAGATAATGCCTCCAAATCTTCAGCGCGAAAACCACAGCTGCCAACTCCAGATCGTGGGTAGGGTAGTTCTTCTCATAAGGCTTAAGCTGTCGGAGCCATAAGCCACTACCTTACCCTGCTGCATCAAAACACAACCTAGTCCCTTATGGGACGCATCACAGAAGACCTCGAATCCTTCCGTCCCAGATGGCAAAGTCAGAATCGGTGCGGTCGTCAGCCTCTTCTTAATCTCCTGGAAGCTCTGCTCGCAAGCCTCGCTCCACTCGTACTTAATCTCCTTCCTCAACAGACGGGTCAGTGGGGATACAATCTTAGAGAACCCCTCACAAACTTCCTGTAATACCCAGCTAACCCAAGGAAACTACGGATCTCTGCAACATTCGTGGGCCTCGCCCACTCCATAACTGCTCTAATCTTCTCAGGGTCCACTGAGATACCGTCCTTCGAGACCACATGTCCCAAGAACACCACACGATCAAGCCAGAAGTCACACTTCTTCAACTTAGCATAAGCTCACGATCCTCAACGTCTGCAAAACAATCCTCAGATGCTCCTCATGCTCCTCTGCGCTCTTGGAGTACACCAAGATGTCGTCTATGAAGACCACTACAAACTGATCCAGATAGGGTTTGAAAACCCGGTTCATCATATCCATGAAGACTGAGGGAGCATTAGTCAAACCAAACGGCATAACTAGGAACTCGTAATGACCATAACGAGTCCTAAAGGCGGACTTAGGCACATCCTCGGCCTTAATCCTCAACTGATGGTAACCTGAACGAAGATCTATCTTCGAGAACACTGTGGCGCCCGCCAACTGGTCAAACAGGTCATCTATGCGCGGAAGGGGATAGCGGTTCTTGATGGTCACCTTGTTCAGCTCCTGTAGTCGATGCACAATCTGAAGGTCCCATCTTTCTTCACAAACAGCACTGGCGCTCCCCAAGGCGAAACGCTAGGGCGAATGAAGCCCTTGTCTAGCAACTCCTGAAGCTGGACCTTCAGCTCCTTCAACTCCGCCGGACTCATACGGTAAGGGGCCCTAGAGATGGGCTGAGTCTCTGGCGCTAAATCGATGGTGAACTCCACCTCTCTCACTGGTGGTAGTCCGGGCACGTCATCCTGGAAAACCTCAGGGAACTCTCTGACGATCGGGATGCTCTCCAAGCTGGATCCCTCACGTACCTCTGGCAGATAGCACAAGAATCCCTGGCAGCCCTTCCTCAAGAAGCTGGCTGCCTGCATCGCAGACACAACCAGGCGCACACGGGACTGCATTCCCAGCGAAAACAAAACGGCTCCCGTCTGGCAAACCAAACACTACTCTCCTCGCTGCACAGTCTATATGGGCATGGTGCTCTGCTAGCCAGTCCATGCCCAAAATCACATCAAAACAGGTCATCCGCATCGGGATGAGGTCAGCAAAAAGGTCTTATCCCGAACTGCTATGGGACAAGCCTTACACACAGAATTCAGCACACAAGGGGCAACCCCACCTAATGGACTACTCACACACAAGTCTACCTCACTAGGCACAGCAGTCAGTCCAAGGTCACCCAACAAATCACAGCAGATAAAGGAGTGCGTAGCTCCAGAGTCAAACAGACAAAATACATCTCGAGAATGGATCTGGAGAATACCTGAGACGACGCGATCACCAGCACGATCACGCTCTCCCGCCATAGCATAAACCCGGGCCTGAGTCTGAGGCTTCTTCTGGTCGGACCTCGCCCCTGAATCTGAACCGGTGCCTCTATCTCCTGAGCCTCTACCGGATGCCTGAGGGCACTGAGCGATCCGGTGCTCCATCGACCCGCACTTAAAGCAGGCACCAGTCTTCTTGTAGCACTCCCTACCAGGATGGGAGTGGCCACAAGACCCCACTTCGCCCCAGCTGACGAAGATGAAGAAGCTCCCCGACGGTCTCCATAGGACTGCTTCTTCTGAGGAGCAGCCTCCTTCTTCTGAGGCTCTTCAGCACGCCTCTTTCCCTTGTGGTCCTTGCCAGCCTGTCTGCCCCTGATGTCGGCCTCTACCAGCAAAGCAACATCTGCCACATCTCTGAAGGTCCGGTGACGAAGAGGTGTCACAGCGGACCTGATATCCGGTCTGAGCCCACTCTCGAACTTACGGGCCTTCCTATGCTCATCTGGCTCCGGAGCATACTTCGAGAGCGTCACGAACTTCCTCACGTACTCCTCTACAGACATGTCTCTCCCCTGGCGTAGCCGGTTGTACTCGTTGATCTTCTGGTCCTTGTAAACGTCCGGATAGAACTGCTTGTTGAACTCTAAGCAGAACTGATCCCAGGTCCAAGGCTGGGGATGCCTACCCATCACCATACGCCACCACTCCTTCGCCTCCCCCTTAAAGAGGAACGTGGCGAAGTCCACCTTCTGGTCATCCTCCGACCCCATCACTCTCAGCAGGTCCTCGACCTCAGTAATCCAATGGCTCGCCTCCTGAGGGTCACCACAGCCGTCAAAGGAAGGCGGCTTTAACTTCATGAACTCCTGGGCGCCCTGACTCGGCCTCCCACAGCATTTGCCCCTGCTGGGCCTGCTCCACCAGCTCCCCCAGCAGCTGCAGCCATCGTCTGCATCAACTGTGCCACAAACTGCTGTACTGCATCCGCAGCATCTCCCTGAGGGGTCACTGGTGCTCTACGAGGAGGCATTCTGAGATACACAAATCCAAAACTTGTCAGAACTGACTCACACTTCAACAATTGCCACAACTGAACCTCACACAAGCAAACACAACCACAGACCCTAAAGAAAGCCAAACCTGGCTCTGATACCACTAAATGTAACACCCCTAAAACCGGCCTAAGAGTTAAGGGTATTACACGCCGCGTATTACTACCAATAACGCAAGGCTCTAAAACGCTCAAATGCAATAAAGGCCCAAAACAGAGTTTACACAAACATTGTAACCCAAAGTATTCAAATACAGCGGAAGCAAATACAAAATCCCAAATACACATCCAAGTCAGAAACAGAAGTCAAAATAGTGTAAGGCCCGAAGGCTACAACATCATAAATAATAGTCTGAACAATCGAAAAGCTAAACTCTATAGCTCCAGAATCTTAAGATGATCCTCGCTGATCAATCTGCAAAAATGTTAGAAGTAGGGGAATGAGCACACAACTATGCCCAGTAAGCAGCGACCGTCATCAGTAAGGTCGCTCAAAACAATTGAAATCAGAAGAAGGAGAAGATAAACGTTATATCCAAATTCTCAATACTCAGAAGCTTTCAGAACAGAAACAGAGAGGAACACAAGGGTTCCCAATTCAGAAACAATCAGAACTCTTAAACAGAGGGGACAAGACACAATGCACACACTCAGAAGGGTCGAAGACCCATAGACCATACCAGGCTCTCGGCAACGCAGAAATGACTCGAAAGAGCCAAAGGGTTCGTCAACCCCCAGAACAGAAAGGGAATGACCCACACTCAGAACGACGTCTACATGGTATACCACGGAATAGCTCGACCCAGCCATTCACGGCTCAGAAACAAAGTGTAATGTCCCAAAACAGAAGGATTGCTTAAACAGAAGCAAAGTTGCATTTAAATATGCCAAAACACTCATAAATCAGTAGTACGGATCATAAGGAACCCAATGCCGCAGACGGCACTCAAATCGGAGTTCAAACGAAGAAGTTACGCTGAAAACAGAGGGGTGTCCGAGCTTGTGTCCGGACGTCGAAGTTCGGACGCAAGTCGAGACTCGGAAACCAAAGATTGTCAAATGTCCGAACTTGTGTCCGGACATCAATGTTCGGACACAAGTCGAATTGAAATCAGATAGAGGAATTCAGAATGTCCGAACATCAATGTTCGGACTGATGTTCGGACGGGGTACGGAAAAGAGTTACGCGGAAGGTCCGACCTTGTGTCCGGACGTCGAAGTTCGGACACAGGTCGAACTAAAATCAGAGAAGAACCCAAGGGCGTGTCCGAACATCAAAGTTCGGACTTATGTTCGGACATGCCCCGAACTTTGAAAATCAACAGAGCAAGACGCACTGTCCGAACTTCAAAGCTCGGACAAAGTTCGGACAGTGCGAAAACTGCATTTTCCAGAAGACGAACAGAGCAGAAACTTGTGCAAAAACATCATCACGAATTGCCAAATTGATACACACACCACACAGGAAAAAGAGAACCATGGGGTTTTAACCATACCAAAACGCAACCAAACAGACACACAAACAGAAGCCACACACTAAACAGAACCGTTGCAATCCCCATGGCCGAACTTCCAAACCGAATCGAGTAACCACCTACCTCAATTAGCAGAAGAAAATCAACGGTCTGAATCAACAAGCGCAGTCCGAACAACCCAGGCCAGGCACGAATAAAGATCACTGAATTCCCACAACAACAATCCAAAATCAGAACGAGGAAGAACCCTAGAACTTGGAAATTCAAAACTGCAACACTCTGCATCACAAACCTGAAATCAAGACCAGACGAAATACTGCAGCAGAATCCCAATCCGAATGCGGCCGACGACAACTGATTCGAACACAATCAGAACCCTCAATCAGAGAACAGAAGAAAACAAAGTAGACAACGAAGACCCAAATTCTGCAATCGAACCTGGTAAAGGAGGAAGGACCACACCGCAACGGAAACTCCAATCTGGTTGCCAGTAATGTTCACAGTTCCAGCAGAGGGAGAATCAGAGAGAAAGGAAGAGGGGAAAAACTGTCGCTCAGCACCACGATCGAGACGCTCCTCACGAACTGACGTGAATAACAATGATCAGGAAAAGAAAAGAAATAAGGAATTCCCTTTCCTTATAATAAATAATTAATTACCTTAATTAATTAATCGAAAGACTTCCTTGTCCTTGGCAATTAAAACAATGCCGCTGACGTCCCAACTGACAGTAAAGAAATGTAATCCATCTTAGCTCATTACATAAACCGGACATAATATAAGGTTGCAATTATACGGGTTATAACAAGTTTAAATAAAAACAGTCGGGTGCACAGGCGCAACCCGAACTCAAAATAAACATCCCACCCTAACTCTAACCGCCCCTACTCTCGTAGTGCGTCCTCATGGGTCTCTTACCTGCAAGTGTAAAAATAGCCCCCGAGGGGGTCAGCACGAATGCTGGTACACCCTCTCATGGCCCCCAAGCTAACGGGGCTACGACGACTAATTGTCGATAGCATGGAAATTGATTACATACACAAGCATAATATGAAGTGCAATAACAATAACCACAGATGAACATATATAGTACACAAACAATGAACGACTCAAACGTTCCCTTACCAAGTGGGTTAGTAACCCCCTCCTTAGTCCTCATTTCCTTAATCTCAATTCCTTACCTTACCTTAATCTTAATCTTAACTTATTCTCAGTTTACAAACCGTTCCTGGAAGGGATTGGTTGTACCTTAATTCGAACCTGGGATTTAGGTGATCCCACCGCACCATCTTAATGCCACCTACTCTGGACGGGAGTCCAGCGTAGCTGAGCCGACAACCGGCCCTAGGCTACAAGTCCGAAGACAAGTCCTTAAGCGGAGGGCGGATCTGATTCAGATACCGTCCCCCTTTTTCCTTAGCATGCATGACCGGAGATCGGTCCCGGGTTTCCTCACTCAAGTTCCAGTTAGTAGTAGTCTCAAGACCATGTTTGTTGGTTAACCTCTTTCGGTTTATATCAACCCATATTAGGGAGCGTTCCTTAGTCTCACTCATTTCCTTACTAAACGTTAGTTAGTAAGTTCTCACGGTATGTTGTGTTAGTTTTCAAACATCACACAACAATACAATATACATAATATTCCGGTTGCATGCTTTATCTTGTTTAGTGAGCACACAAAAATAGATAGCACACAAGCCGAGGGACACCTCGTTAGCAAGCAGGTCACAAGAAGAACTGTACCGTTCACCGTCGATCGTTGTTTGTTTAACCTTCTTCGGGGTCCCAATTCACAACCCTAAAACATTCATTCATTTTTAGGTCATTAGTTATTTGCATCTTACTTAACTCACTTAGCCCCTAAGGATTCCCATTCAATAACCTCTCAAGTCTTTGCCACTTAGCTTACAAACTTAACTTTAAACATTAAAATTTATACTTAACTTAACTTAACTTAATCCCTTAAGTTCTTAGGGTCACAATCATTACCACCCTACCAAAGGTATACCTTATCACCAATTACCATTCTTAGAATTCAAAATTTCTTTTTTTTTAAGTGTTAAGGGTCGACCGACCCACCGACCGACCCAACCCCTGGGTCGGTCCATTACAGAAACTTTTCCGTCTTTTGAAACCCATCCGTCCGACCCAGAGCTAGACCGACCGACCCAAACCCTCTGGGTCGGTCCATTACAGAACTCATTTCCTACGTTAAATTTCTGCCCGACCGACCCAAAGCTAAGCCGACCGACCCAAACCCTCTGGGTCGGTCCAGTCCAGAGACATTCCGGCTGGCTCAACATGGCCCGACCGACCCAAAACTGGGTCGGACCTTGGATTGGTCCACTACAGATTTTTCTCTTAAATTGCTCTTTCAATTCCAAACTCTTCCACAAGTGTCCTAATAGGTCCAACACCATCTTGGCACATTAAACCCACCTTATAACCTCCACCAAACTCATTAAAACAACTTCCAAAGATCTTCTCAAACATCTACTCAATTCTTACAAGACTCCCAACACTTAGCACTTATTTTCTTACCTTTCTCACATGCAATCCACCAAGAATTTCAATTAACCAAATGCTCCCTCCTTAAGAACTTGACCACACCATGTACACCACTCCCCACCCTTATTGTGTTTACCAAACCTTCCTTAGATTCTATACTCTAGTTCTCACCTAAACCATTTCAAAGTTTCACACTCATTTACATCTAACTTACCCAAGTTTCCTAGCTTCTTTTATCAACATTTACCTAGGTCCTAAATACCCAAGTACGCTCTTTTGATTCCTAAATCCTTCATAGTGATACCTAAGTCATTATAAGTCATTAGAACACCTTAATCTCACCCTTTTTCATCAAGACAACCTCTAGAACATCCTAGTACTTCCTTAGTCATTAAATCCCCTTGGAATATCTTAAACACTTAAGTTCTCCTTTAAATTTTGCCATGGGTTCTCTAGTATATAGTACATCCTAACACTTGGTTTTTCTCCATCAAACAACCAATACCACTCAAATTCTCATCACAACACCTTAACACACAATTTACACCAAAACTACACCACATCATCTTATAGTGCATAAACTTAAATGCTCGGCACTTAGGCCCTTAAATGACAATAATCTTAACCACTGAATTTCCACATATATTTGCCTTCAACCTGCGAATACACACAACAAGGCTCCCATTGAAATAAAATGCTTCTTGTAATTCACCTTGATGTTCTTAAACTATCTCTTTTTCTCATTTGCTCCTTAGTCACAAGTTCACAAGTATAGTCATTGTTTCTCCTAGGTTTTATATAACCCTTTTCTAATGTAACTCTACACTAATCTCATCACATATCTAAATCCCATTCCCTTAAACAATAAAACACCTTAAGGTAAGTAATTTACCTTGTTCCTTTACAAGCTTTAAAAGCTTTCTTCCTTAGGTTTTTCTTTGTTCAATCTCGGTCACCAATGTATATCTCCTTGCCAATGTTCTAACCAATATCCAATGACTCCAATGAGTACTAGATAATACATTAACCCTAAGGAACAAACCCTAGGTTAAAAATATGCTTTAAGGTATTAAGGTGATTGTTTTAACTTGGTTTCTCAAGACAAGCTTGGATATGAAGCAAGAAGGACCTCCTCAATCCTTTGAAGAGTAGAAAACAAGCTAGAACAAGGCATAAACATGGAGTCCCATGAGTGTAAATTTTCGGACAAGGAAGAAAATGATGGAAACCTAGATTTTCTTACACTTTCTTTACCTTAAGAGAATGGAGAAGCCAATGGAGTCTCCAAACTTGAATTTCCTCCTCTAATGGTGGTTTGACTTGGCACCAAAATGAAGCTCTTGAAGTTTTGAAAAGATAGAAAGAGAGAGCTTGAGCTAACTAAGAAGAATATGTAATTTGTTTTGGTTTTGGAGCTAAAATGAGTGAGTTGTGTGCAAAGCTAGATGGAGCTAGCATGGAGTTGCTCTTCACGTTAATGGAGAAGGGAGAGAGAGCAAGAAAACCGTGGGAAACAAAGGAGAATGAAGAAGTGAGGAGAGAGAATCACTAAAGTGTGATATTTATGTAAAAGGTGAATAGTACTTTTACTTTACAAATCTTTATTTGCTTAATGAGTCATGAAGGTGGTGACTCACCTTACAAGAAACCGGCCCCCATTAGTAACAAGGGGTACTTAAGTCATTGTTGACCAAATATCTCACTTATATTGACTTATGTTATAAACTAGCTTAATTAATTTACTATTCACAAAACAAGGCACATTGTTGTGAAATTTTTGATTTCCATTGATATAGACTTCCAAATGTGATACTATATAGTACACATGTTAATTAAAGAGTAATGATGGACATTTAGCCATTCAAACTCATTTACAAGACAATTTTTCAAAAACGTGCTTTAAGACTCCTTAAAGCACATTTTGTGTTTTAACTTGTTTTCAAGCTTGGTTTTCTTTGGTAATAGATTTATTTACCCCCCTTAAAAGAAGTTTGTCCTAAAAGTTCACATGTGGGCTTAATCATTCACGGTACTCAATTCCCTTAATCTTAACACCCCATCTTATATTCACATTCACACATCTCAAGACTCAAAGGTCAATCCCAAATACAATACATAAGTATTATACATAACTCAAACTTACACCGAAGTGTAGGAACTTACACAAATTCACATCTTAAACAACCAAACAAACGACAAGCATGATCGTTTCCTAACTTAAAAGCGAGGAAGCTCTACCCCCCTTAAAAAGGGGTACGCCCCGTACCCTATACAGAAGATCTAGTTAGTAAACAAAGAAGGGTACTTCACCTTCATCTTATCCTCTAATTCCCACGTGGCCTCTTCGACATCCTGGTTAGACCAGAGAACCTTCACCAGTCGCACTGACTTGTGGCGAGTGTCCCTAGTCTTACTGTCCAAGATTCTCTGAGGAGTCTCCCGGATCTCATATTCGGTTCTAAAGTCAACCTCTCAGGTTCTAACACATGGGAGGGGTGGTGCATGTATTTCTTAGCTGTGAAACATGAAAAACATCATGCACTTTACCCAGCTCAGCAGGTAAATTTAACCTGTAAGCAACCGGGCCCACCCGCTCCATAATCTCATAAGGACCAACAAATTTCGGGCTTAATTTGCCCTTCTGCCCAAACCTGAATACACCCTTCATCGGTGAAACTCGCAGAAATACCTGGTCGCCCACTGCGAACTCCAGGTCCCGTCGTCGAACATCAGCATACGACTTCTGCCTATCTTGAGCTGCTTTCATGTTCTCCCTGATTTGCTGAACTTCAGCCTTAACTTGTTCTAAATACTCTGGTCCTATAATGACCGTCTCACTCGACTCATCCCAGCAGAGCGGTGTACGACATGGTCTACCGTACAACGCTTGAAAAGGTGCCATCTTAATCGAAGCGTGATAGCTGTTGTTGTATGAAAACTCGATCAGATGCAATCTGTCAGTCCAACTGCCCTGGAAGTCTAAGGCACATGCTCTCAGCATGTCCTCGATTGTCTGAATAGTACGCTCAGTCTGACCATCTGTCTGAGGATGGAACGCGGTACTCAGCTTAGTTCTGTACCCAACGCTTCTCTGGTAGCTCTCCAGTACCTCGAAAGGAATCTGGTATCTCTATCTGACACTATGGTCGTTGGTATCCCGTGATGTCTCATGATTTCTTTCTCAAATAACTCAGCTAATTTGGTCACCTTCCAAGTATCCTTCATCGGTATGAATCGGGCTACTTTGGTAAGGCGATCCACCACCACCCATATCATGTTGAGACCTCCCCTAGCAGGTGGAAGCCCAACCACGAAGTCCATGGAGATATCATGGAACTTCCACTCCGGAACTGGCATCGACTGTACCATTCCGCCCGGTCGTCGGTGCTCGAATTTCACCTTCTGGCATGTGAGACACCTCAAGACGACTCGGTAACATCTGTCTTCATCCCCGACCACCAGAAGTATCTCTTCATGTCTTTATACATTTTAGAGGCTCCCGGATGGATGGAAACTGAAGAACAGTGTGATTCCCTAAGTATACGGTCTTTCAGATCCGTGTTGCCCCGTGGTATGCATAACCGGCCCTTAAGTCTGATCAGATCATCATCATGAAGTCTGAAGTCGTATTTCTGACTCTCAAAGGTACCATCTGTCAGCTTCTGTCTGACCTCTCTCATGTACTCATCTGTCCTCTGAGCCTCTCGCACCTCATCAACCAAGCTGGAGAAAGAAACTAGCGAATGAAGTGAGTGTGCTCGACGGCTCAGGGCGTCTGCTACAACATTGGCCTTCCCTCTTTGTATTGGAGGTCAATGTCATAGTCTTTCAGAAACTCTAACCATCTCCTCTGTCGAAGATTTAACTCCTTCTGAGTGAATATGTATCTCAAACTCTTGTGATTGGTGTAGATCGTGACACTAACCCCATATAAGTAGTGGCGCCATATCTTCAAAGCGAAGACTACAGCTCCCAGCTCTAAATCATGTGTGGGGTAGTTCTCCTCATGTTTCTTCAACTGGCGTGAGGCATATGCCACCACCTTGCCATGTTGCATGAGCACGCAACCCAGCCCTCTGCCGGATGCATCACAATAAACCTCAAAGCCATCTGTACCGTCTGGAATGGTCAGAACCGGTGCAGTGGTCAGTGAGTCCTTCAAGCGCTGAAACGATCTCTCACAGTCAACTATCCACAAGAACGGTGCATCCTTCTTCATCAGACTGGTCATCGGCTTCGCGACCTTGCTGAAATCTCTAACAAACCTCTTGTAGTAACCTGCCAGACCGAGAAAGCTCCGGATATCGGTAACAGTCTTCGGCCTTGGCCAAGTACGTACGGCATCAATCTTTGCTGGATCCACTGCGATCCCAGCATCTGAGATGACATGACCTAGGAAAGAGACCTGGTCAAGCCAAAACTCACACTTGGAGAACTTAGCATATAGCTGGTTCTCCCTTAGTATTTCCAATACCCTCCTCAGATGTTCCTCATGTTCAAGTTTAGACTTCGAGTATATCAGAATGTCATCAATAAACACCATAACCGACTTGTCCAGCTGCTCCCGGAACAAGTGGTTCATCAGATCCATAAACTTCGCCGGTGCGTTCGACAAACCGAACGACATCACTGTAAACTCATAGTGGTCGTATCGTGTCCGGAATGCCGTTTTCTCAATGTCTCCCTCCTTAATGGCTATCTGATGATACCCCGATCTGAGATCAATCTTGGAAAACACAGATGCTCCCTTCAACTGATCGAACAGATCGTCAATGCGGGGTAGTGGGTACTTATTTTTCACTGTCACTGCATTCAGCTCTTTGTAGTCGATGCAGAGGCGGAGACTACCATCCTTCTTCTTCACGAAGAGGACTGGCGCTCCCCATGGTGACACACTTGGTCTAATGAATCCCTTATCCAACAAATCTTTCAATTGTTCTTTAACTCAGTCATTTTCTGCCGGAGCCATACGGTATGGTGCCTTGGCTATCGGTCCGGTACCAGGTAGCAGCTCGATGGTGAACTCTACCTCCGAGTGGGTGGCATGCCGGGCAGTTCCCGTGGAAATAAGTCGGGGAACTCGACACTACCGGTAAGTCGGGGTCGAACTCAGGGTCTCTCTCTATGTCCTGTACATAGCAGAGGTACACTTCTTCCTTTCTCCTCAATTCTTTATACATTGCCATGGCGGTGATGATCTTAGTCGAAGGCTCTCTGGGCCTCTGGCGGTATGATATTGTTACCCCAGACGGACTCCTGAGCAGCAATCTATGCTCGGCGCAGAGGATACGTCCCTTGTGCCGCTCCAACCAGTTCATCCCGAAAATAACATCAAATCCTAGCTTACTGAACTCAATGAAACTGACTGGAAAGTCTTCTCCCTTAATTCTGATAGTGGCTCCTCGGTAGTAACGAGTGCAACGAACCTTCTCCTTAGACGGGAGCGTAACCGTGAAGTCGGGTAGCTCATCAGCGTCTAGCCCCAACCTGCTCGCAAATGGTGCCGAGACAAAGGTATGCGAGGCCCCTGAGTCGAAGAGAACTGATGCCTCAATCCCATTAATCGGAAAGGTGCCGGTGAGGATAGTACCGCTGGCGTCGGCCTGTGCCTCTGTAAGTATGCTTAGTGCACCTTCCGTACCGAGTCCATAACCTAATTGTGTTCACAAGCTTCATGAGTATTGATGGTATAACAAGAGTCGTAACAATTTATATGGACAACACTGTTATTTTATTCATGACCATCCTGTTTACAACATGTTCTTCAATCTTACATCTCATTCCTCATCTCATTCTAACATTACATGGCTAATATTGTCTAAAGGTTAGGTTTAATCTTCCTGGTCTCATATCGTCGCATGATTACTGCTGACGGTGCTGTATTCAGCTTGATTCTCTTAATCCCATGGTATAACATCCTTGATTCTCTTCCCATAATTAACAAATCACCTGACTTAAGTACCAACTTATCTGCACGGTCCGCACGCTTCTGCTCGCCGTATAAAAACTCTGCATCATCCCCAATTGACCAAGACACTACGGGTATCCCTCTTTCGAGAGACTCCGTTGTCTCGTCCTTATCCTGGTGTAGTCCCAGTCTCCCATCCTTCTCGTAGAAGTTTACAATGCAAATGTCTCTGAATGTCTGGAATCGGTTCAGCTTCCAACTGCTGATGGACGATTTCCACACTTGTGTAATAACTGGATGGAACTCTTCGGGTATTCCCGGTGGTGAGACTCCATCTTGCATCCTCGTGGTTTGGTAATTCTTGGCATACGGATTCCAATCCTTGCCCAAGCTCATCATCTTTAATTTCATCCTTGCTCCCCCTGGGTACTCCGGTGTGTAAAAACCTCCCGGTCCCATTCCTAGTTGATTGCATCTTCTGATGATGGCTATTTGTGCTTCGGGTGTCAGGTATCCCCTTAATAAAATCATACCTGGGCGGATAACCTGACATTGTTCGGTTGGAAAGTCTATGGTTTCGATGTCGGTGTGCTCCGGGTTATGTGTATATGGTATTGGGTAGCAGATGTTGAATCTTTCTAAAGTGGTAGTAGGTTATATCTTACTTAACTCATTTATTCACCAAACATGCATGATAATGCGGTAAGCAGGTAGTTTTTATTACTAAATGGTTATAGCGGTACCTGGCCTCGATGAGGGTTCAGGCTCATCGTCCCGGTCCACCATGTGTAAAGTGGGTCCCGACTTCTGGGTCACCCGTGGGTTCTTGTCCGCCGGCTGCTGCACCTTCCTCTGACCGTCAGATCCAGCTCCCTGATCGGTCTTGCCCTTGCCCCTGGTATCGGGCCTATAGGCTCTGCTAGCAGGGTTCCGGTAACACTCATATGCCCGGTGTCCATACACTCCACAAAAGTTGCACTCCACCTTGTTCCCTTTACAGTCGAGCCCGGGGTGGTCCTTGTGACACCACCTACAGATGTAGCGTCGCTGGTAGCCACCACCGGCTCCCTTCTCAGACTCAGATCCTGATGATTCACAATGTCAATTCTCATATCTCAAACGGTTACTAATTTGTTTCTTAACTCATTTAATATCAATTCCTTACCCTTTGGCGCCCTAGAGCGCAGGGGTGTAGCTGCAATAGCGTACGTCAACTTCAATGGCTCTTCCGGAGCCTTCTCCTTTTCCTCCTTCCCCTTTGGGTTCTGATTTTTCTAGGCCTGAGGCTGGTACTTTTGTTTCTTGTACCCTCCTTGCCCTTGACTTTCTGAGCTCTTACCAGCACTCTTCCTCTTAGCATTCTCCTCGTCCCTCAGCTGGACGGTTATCTCAACCTTAGCAGCGGCATGATAGCACTCCTGCTTTTCCACATATTAGTCACTCTTATTTCTCATAATCTAAATCTTACTCATTACTTACTCAAATCTCAATCATTCTTATTACCTGCAAGGTAGTGTAACTCGTCGGCCCCATGCCGTAGCGGAGTCGATGGCTAAGCCCGCCATAGAAGCGGTCCACCAGGATCTGGTCAGAATATCCAAGACCTGGCAGAAGACGGAGCAAGGCAGTGAACTCTGAGTAATACTCGTCCACTGTCATCTTGTCCGTCTGCTTAAGCGCATCCAACTGTAAGCGCTTCTTCGTCTGGACATGGGCGGGGTAGTACTTTGCTCGTAGCAAGGCGGTGTACTACTCCCAGCCGAACTCTGGATTGGCCACATGCTCGGCCCTCACCAGCTTCCACCAATCGCCTGCCGCCCCCTTCAGATAGAAAGCAGCTAGACGCACCTTGATCCCAGCAGGGACATCAAGGGTCTCGAAGGCGGTCTCCACTCGGAGATGTACGCCTCAAGCTTGGCGGGATCGTCTCCCCTTAAAGTGCGCGGGTCGAAGATCTGCAAGACTCTTCACCCAGTTTGGTTCCCTAGGTTGTGGCGATGGAGGTGGTGCACCCACACCAGGCTGGTAGCCCATATGCCCTAATGCGGCAGCTACGATCTCTGCGATCGTCTGCCCTCCAGGTATTCCTGAAGTATCCTCACCCTGGCCGCGACCTCGGCTTCCCCTAGGACGTCCTGCCATCTGAACAAGCATAACTCACATTAGATTTGTATTCACCACTGTTTCGGTTAGAATTTATAACGTCCGTAGACGATAAAGACGATCCACACTTATTAGTGGTCATCTGACTCTACTCACTCTAACTTCTCACACCCTTAACCCAACACTTATTCCTTAACTTATATCCTAACTCGGTGGTTACTCATGTCCGGTATTTCTTGATCAGAGCGTAACTACGCTCTGATACCACTTTTTGTAACACCCCATCCAAAGCCAATCGTGGTTATCGCAAAACTGTCACTAAACGAATATGTCGCAGCGAGATAATAAACCCCTGGACCTTGCCACGGTCTGATCGTTAGAATATACCGGCTTTAACATTTACAATACTTAACCAAAATACTTATCCAACCCTAACATCACCATCCATAATGCCACAACAACCGCGTACAATATCTTAGACATAATCACAACAACTACTCAGTTAAATATAAACAGTCGGTGCACAGGCGCAACCCGAACTCAAAATAACATCCCACCCTAAGTCTAACACTCCTACTCTCGTAGTGCGTCTCATGGGTCTCTTACTGCAAGTGTAAAAATAGCCCCCGAGGGGGTCAGCACGAATGCTGGTACACCCTCTCATGGCCCCCAAGCTAACGGGGCTACGACGACTAATTGTCGATAGCATGGAATGATTACATACACAGCATAATATGAAGTGCAATAAACAATAACCACAGATGAACATTATAGTACACAAACAATGAACGACTCAAACGTTCCCTTACCAAGTGGGTTAGTAACCCCCTCCTTAGTCCTCATTTCCTATCTCAATTCCTTACCTTACCTTAATCTTAATCTTAACTTATTCTCAGTTTACAAACCGTTCCTGGAAGGGATTGGTTGTACCTTAATTCGAACTGGGATTTGTGATCCCACCGCACCATCTTAATGCCACCTACTGGACGGGAGTCCAGCGTAGCTGAGCCGGCAACCGGCCCTAGGCTACAAGTCGAAGACAAGTCCTTAAGCGGGGGCGGATATGATTCAGATACCGTCCCCCTTTTTCCTTATCATGCATGACCGGAGATCGTCCCCGGGTTTCCTCACTCAAGTTCCAGTTAGTAGTAGTCTCAAGACCATGTTTGTTGGTTAACCTCTTCGGTTTATATCAACCATATTAGGGAGCGTTCCTTAGTCCACTCATTTCCTTACTAAAACGTTAGTTAGTAAGTTCTCACGAGGTATGTTGTGTTAGTTTTCAAACATCACACAACAATACAATATACATAATATTCCGGTTGCATGCTTTATCTTGTTTAGTGAGCACACAAAAACAGATTGCACACAAGCGAGGGACACCTCGTTAGCAAGCAGGTCACAAGAAGAACTGTACCGTTCACCGTCGATCGTTGTTTGTTTAACCTTCTTCGGGGTCCCAATTCAACCCTAAAACATTCATTCATTTTTAGGTCATTAGTATTTGCATCTTACTTAACTCACTTAGCCCCTAAGGATTCCCATTCAATAACCTCTCAAGTCTTTGCCACTTAGCTTACAAACTTAACTTTAAACATTAAAATTATATTAACTTAACTTAACTTAATCCTTAAGTTCTTAGGGTCACAATCATTACCACCCTACCAAAGGTATACTTATCACCAATTACCATTCTTAGAATTCAAATTTTTTTTAAGTGTTAAGGGTCGACCGACCCACCGACCGACCCAACCCCTGGGTCGGTCCATTACAGAAACTTTTCCGTCTTTTGAAACCCATCCGTCCGACCAGAGCTAGACCGACCGACCCAAACCCTCTGGGTCGGTCCATTACAGAACTCATTTCCTACGTTAAATTTCTGCCTGACCGACCCAAAGCTAAGCCGACCGACCCAAACCTCTGGGTCGGTCCAGTCTAGAGACATTCCGGCTGGCTCAAACATGGCCCGACCGACCCAAAACTGGGTCGGACCTTGGGTCGGTCCACTACAGATTTTTTCTTAAATTGCTCTTTCAATTCTAAACTCTTCCACAAGTGTCCTAATAGGTCCAACACCATCTTGGCACATTAAACCCACCTTATAACCTCCACAAAACTCATTAAAACAACTTCCAAAGATCTTCTCAAACATCTACTCAATTCTTACAAGACTCCAACACTTAGCACTTATTTTCTTACCTTTCTCACATGCAATCCACCAAGAATTTCAATTAACCAAATGCTCCCTCCTTAAGAACTTGACCACACCATGTACACCACTCCCCACCCTTATTGTGTTTACCAAACCTTTCTTAGATTCTACTCTAGTTCTCACCTAAACCATTTCAAAGTTTCACACTCATTTACATCTAACTTACCCAAGTTTCCTAGCTTCTTTTATCAACATTACCTAGGTCCTAAATACCAAGTACGCTTTTGATTCCTAAATCCTTCATAGTGATACCTAAGTCATTATAAGTCATTAGAACACCTTAATCTCACCCTTTTCATCAAGAAACCTCTAGAACATCCTAGTACTTCCTTAGTCATTAAATCCCTTGGAATATCTTAAAACACTTAAGTTCTCCTTTAAATTTTGCCATAGGTTCTCTAGTATATAGTACATCCAACACTTGGTTTTCTCCATCAAACAAACCAATACCACTCAAATTCTCATCACAACACCTTAACACACAATTTACACCAAAAACTACACCACATCATATAGTGCATAAACGTAAATGCTCGGCACTTAGGCCCTTAAATGACAAATAATTAACCACTGAATTTCCACATATATTTGCCTTCAACCTGCGAATACACACAACAAGGCTCCATTGAAATAAAATGCTTCTTGTAATTCACCTTGATGTTCTTAAACTATCTCTTTTTCTCATTTGCTCCTAGTCAAGTTCACAAGTATAGTCATTGTTTCTCCTAGGTTTTATAACCCCTTTCTAATGTAACTCTACACTAATCTCATCACATATCTAAATCCCATTCCCTTAAACAATAAAACACCTTAAGGTAAGTAATTTACCTTGTTCCTTTACAAGCTTTAAAAGCTTTCTTCCTTAGGTTTTTCTTTGTTCAATCTCGGTCACCAATGTATATATCCTTGCCAATGTTCTAACCAATATCCAATGACTCCAATGAGTACTAGATAATACATTAACCCTAAGGAACAAAACCCTAGGTTAAAAAATGCTTTAAGGTATTAAGGTGATTGTTTTACCTTGGTTTCTCAAAGACAAGCTTGGATATGAAGCAAGAAGGACCTCCTCAATCCTTTGAAGAGTAGAAAACAAGCTAGAACAAGGCATAAACATGGAGTCCCATGAGTGTAAATTTTCGGACAAGGAAGAAAATGATGGAAACCTAGATTTTCTTACACTTTCTTTACCTTAAGAGAATGGAGAAGCCAATGGAGTCTCCAAACTTGAATTTCCTCCTCTAATGGTGGTTTGACTTGGCACCAAAATGAAGCTCTTGAAGTTTTGAAAAGATAGAAAGAGAGAGCTTGAGCTAACTAAGAAGAATATGTAATTTGTTTTGGTTTGGAGCTAAAATGAGTGAGTTGTGTGCAAAGCTAGATGGAGCTAGCATGGAGTTGCTCTTCACGTTAATGGAGAAGGGAGAGAGAGCAAGAAAACCGTGGGAAACAAAGGAGAATGAAGAAGTGAGGAGAGAGAATCACTAAAGTATGATATTTATGTTAAAGGTGAATAGTACTTTTACTTTACAAATCTTATTTGCTTAATGAGTCATGAAGGTGGTGACTCACCTTACAAGAAACCGGCCCCCATTAGTAACAAGGGGTACTTAAGTCATTGTTGACCAATATCTCACTTATATTGGACTTATGTATAAACTAGCTTAATTAATTTACTATTCACAAAACAAGGCACATTGTTGTGAAATTTTTGATTTCCATTGATATAGACTTCCAAATGTGATACTATATAGTACACATGTTAATTAAAGAATAATGATGGACATTTAGCCATTCAAAACTCATTTACAAGACAATTTTCAAAAAACGTGCTTTAAGATCCTTAAAGCACTTTGTGTTTTAACTTGTTTTCAAGCTTGGTTTTCTTTGGTAATAGATTTAAATGACCATTAGGATATTACTAAGGTCTTAGAACAATATTTGGGTACTCTCCCAAGTCTCTCCAAGCTTAGAGCACGTTTTGCTTAAACTGCTCTTTTGGTGTTTCCTTATATTTTCTTTGATTAGAAAAGTTTCTTACTGTTTCTAAGGCATTATTTAGCCTCCTTATATCTTAGTTTATCATTTAAACACCATCTCTAAGTTTGGGGTATTTCAATTACGGTCAGTGAAGAGAATGAAGTTGAAGATGTGCACAAACACAAGAAAGAGAATGAAAAGGCGTAGGGCATGTATGCGTTCCTTGTTCTCATAGAGAAAAAGATAAGTTCAAGTATATTTCCGGTTTGGAATGAACTGCTTCAGCCCCGTCTTCAATCTGGTGAGCAAGATACAACAGTTCAACCATAAGCGCATACACAAGAAGAAAATGAAGGTAGAGGCATAGAGGTTAGGGTTACGAATTTATAGTGAGTGAAGAGAATGAGAGAGAGAGAAAGAAGGAGAGAGAGAGAGAGGAGAGAGAGAAGAGAGAGAGAGGAGGAGAGCAGAGAGAGAGAGAGAGAGGAGAGAGGGAGAGAGAGAGAGAGAGAGATGAAGGGTTAGAAGAAAGAAGGTGGAGGCACGGTTTTTAAAAAATTTCTAAGAAAACAAGGAATGGGAAAAATAGAACCGAGAAAACAACCTATTTCGGCGGTTCTTAGCTAGGAACCGCCGGAATAGGGCCCCAAAAATTCTGTGTCTATAAAAAGACACCTATTTCGACGGTTTTTAGCTAGGAATAGCTAAAATAAGGTCATCGAAAATTTTGTTTCTAAAAAAACACCTATTTCAGCGGTTCCTAGCTAAGAACCGTCGAAATAGGTGTCTTTTTTCATGCACAGAAGTTTTCAGGGCCCTATTTTGACGGTTGTAAGAACAACCACCAAAATAAAGCGCCGAAATAGGTCTTTTTTGTATTAGTGTTGCCAACAACAAGTACTAAAAGACGGGTATTATTGGTGGTTTGTTTTTTTAAAGCTGGGATGAGCCATCAGCCTGCTCTATTTGGTGTGCTTCATCCATTCATTTGTTATGTCATCATTCATCAATCTTTTATCTTTGGATGGATCGGGTGATAATGAGTTAATTTTTTTTATATTTATAACATATGTAGGTAAAATCTTTATATGATATTTACTGTACACTAAAAACATAATGGAATGACGAGATTATAGTTTATCTGTAACACCTCGGATTTTGTCCCCAAACACATAGTACGAGAGGTTAGGAATATAACACCGTAAATGGATAAAAAACGGAGGTCAAACGAGTCTTAAAACAACAAATTAAGGTGCACTCGACCTTATGTCCGAACATTCATGTTTGGACAAGGTCTGAGATCCAAAAGCAATTGTCCGAACTTGTGTCCGAACATTGAAGTTTGGACACTAGTTTCGATCAAAATACCTTATGTGGTCTGAACGTACGTCCGAACGTTGAAGTTCGGATGATAGTCCTGGCGAGGTGTGTCCGAACGTTCGTCCGAACATGTAAATTCAGACAAATGCCGAGACTTACAGTCGAACTCGTCTTCACTTACTATTCGGACAGATGTTAGGACACCCCAATCTGTAGAAAACCAAATTCAGTGTGGGACCTGTCCTAACTTGCACGCCTGGACAGGTTCAAAATCACAAAATCAACTTCAGAAACCCCTATCAACATACTACATTACTATAACGTCAATATTAAGGGAATCAAAAGAACTTCTCACAGTAATTCAATGTCAAAACTAGTAAGAAAGATAACAGCGGAATAAAACAATCCGGGATATTACCGCCACACCCATACCCATGGGTGTTAAGGCTATACACCAATCCAAACATATTTGAACATCAAGTTTCAAAACAAAGAACCATTGTTGAAATCCCCAATTTCAGCTAATACATTACCTGAGTTAAGTGAGACTAATCCTACTTTCTACGTGGCGTCGCAATCCCCAACCCATGCTTTAGTCATAGTTACCTGCGATCAGTAGATGACATATAACACACATAAAGGATCACACAATTAGTTGATACTGAGTAAACTACTACTTCATATAATAAACTCGTTTGGTTTGAAGAGTACAAGTCCAGTTCCACTCATAATGAATCATATCCTTCATCTTGTATTCCATCACAATCAATAACGAGACATAACCATAACAGGGAATCCTTTCACTGGCAACCAAAATCCACCAACGAACACCGAAACAAGTGGGGTCGCAAATGAGTAATTCCACCAACGAACACCTATATGAGCGGGGTCACAAAAAATACAAATTCCACCTCACTCTAAGTCCTTAAGTGTGCACATACTTCTGACCGCAAAGAAGTAGATCTATAGAGCTTAAGCTGCGATATGGTGGTTGCAGCACAATTTAATCAATCCAATTAGAGCTGATCATAATGTGTCCGGCCCGGCAGCCCGGCCCGAACCGGCCCGTAAAAAAGCCCGACGGGCCCAAGCTCGATTGGGCTTCCGGGCGGGCTTGGACATAAAATCAGGCCCGAATTAAAATCCGGGCCGGGCCGTGGCACATTTTTGAGCCCGTGGACAAGCCCGACCTGGCCCAATTTTATATTATTTATTATTTTTAAAAAATATAATATATACATATTAAATTTTTATATAATATATTCCAAAATATATATAAATTTAAATAAACTATATATATAATAAATTAATCTATACTAAAATATATATTTTTAAATTTTTTTTATTAAATTTAATTTTTTTACTAATTTATATAAAAAAGTAAAAAAAACCGGGCCAGGCGGGCCGGGCAACGACAAAGCCTGGAAAAAACCGGGCCTAGCCCGGCCCGAACGTGTAAAACACGAGCTTGGTTTTCTTAAATAGGCCCGACGGGCCTAAAATTTACCTCTGGCCCGGCCCGAACCCGGCCCGCCCGCCTGAAAGATCACCTCTAAATCCAATGTATCAATATGTACGATTCCATCCCATGAAGGTTCCCAAAATCATTACCCCAAAACCAGATGACACAATCCTCAAATTCTCACAATTCCCCAATTATACTCAAAACCCCTAATTTCCACAATCATCCATGAGGGGTTTCCCCAAATCAAAATCAATTCCATCACAATTTACAACATTGACACAGAGGTTAAGCGAGCACAGTAGTTTACTTAGAACTACGCCCACCAAGATTCGGAATTCACAAAGCACTAGCAATCCCCGCTGATGAACTCGGGATCCAGAATCCAACCATTCACACAATCAATCAACCAATACAACAAACAACTCACAATTACCGACTCTAACGTCCATAAAATTCTTACCCTTCGATTTAGCTTCAACTAGCACCAACAATGGAAGGAGGGAAGTTACACGAGAGGGAGAATATGAACAAAGCTAGGCGTAGAGAGAGAAGTGGAGCGTGATTTTGTTGGGAAAAGAACAGAAAGGAAGTAAAGGAAGGTAAAGAAAATGAATTAAAAGGAATTAAAATGTACTCCATCCGTTCAACAATATCTGTCATTTTAGAAACTTGCACACTTATTAAGAAAATTAGGACAATGACGCATGTGCCCCTACTTTTTACTTTTCCATTTAGCTAATAATTACTTTTATATTGAATAGTATGGGTAAAAGTGGAAGGGAGTGTGTCAAAAAGCTAAAATGACAGATATTTTTGAACAAGAGTCACCCCCTAAAACGACAGATATTAATGAACGGAGGGAGTAATTTGTTTAGATCCTCCCTTATTCTTAAATTCCCCCTTTATCCACACTCCATACTCAAGGAATAAAATCCAATTCCAAGTAACCCCAAATCATTAACATATCAATATCCACTAATTATTATATTCACAATTAATCCAATGACGTATAATATATGCTCATAATTTAATCAAAATTTGTGGGTATTTCACTACTATTAGAACACAACACTTGATCATGAGAAAAGAAAAGAGCCAACTTCTTAATAATTCATTCATGAAAATGATAGAGGTGATGGTGATTCACAACACTGAAGTAAGAATAGGCGTTAGGTTGATGAATGAAAAATTCTCACCCTGACATGCATTTGTCACTCATTTTATTTGTTATCGTGTTTTCATTCGTTTATTTATGGTTTTTGCTTGTTTATTTTGATTGGACATACCAAATTATCTAACACTAGTGGATATTTACAATCTCTTATTAAAATAGTAAAAAGAAACATATTTCTCATCCATTTATAATATTTTTAGAATCTCTTTAGAAGAGTTTTTGGTCATTTGAATAAAATAAGGTACACTTTTATACGCGTAACAGGTCGAGTGAAAAAAGGTTATAGAATAATAAAAATGTCACCCAAAACCAATATGATCCATCAATTTAACTCTCTATCACCCGCTTATCGTCCATTTTTTTCAGTTCCTTTTTTGTTTAATTAAATGGTGTAGATCAAGTCATGAGGAAGAGAGAACGAGAAAAAAGTGGCCGGACTTAATTTATGTCATGTGTTATTGGGTATCCAATAAAAATTACCCATTCAACTTCCCACCATCTTCAATTTTTCTTATAGCTAAAGCTAATCACTAAACCACAATAAAAGTAATATAGTGGATTTATTCATGCCTACGAAAAGTTCTCTCATTCCCTTGGCTAACATCTGACATTCCAGCTACAAGACAATATTCTACGGGGGAACGAGGCTCAGATCCAATGACTGGAAAGACATGCCTTGTGGCTCCCTTAACCACAACATTCAGCATGTCGGGTTAAGCTCGCACCAATGCAACCCCAAAAATGTTAGTCCATAACTTGACTCTCGCTAAATCTTAAGACAATTCTGATATGGAACATATAATTTGCATCCATTATGATTCATACTTGACCAACAAGGGCTCACCCCTTATGTCTGTGTTTTAGCGTGAAGGAGTACCACATGCTCTAGCTATTGAAGTCACTCCTAAGTTACATCGATAGTATGCATATCCGAAGGCGTGTTATGGGCCTTGGATAGGCTTTGGTAGATGCTTTTAACAACAATTAAAGTTTCAGCCCTCAAATGAATTATAAGTTGATGCCACTCGGCTCGACCAAGACAAACACATCGTGCACTTCAACTTATTATGCTCACTCCTCAAACTCCCAACCTGCAGGGTCTCACGCTGAGTTAAATCAACAACAAATTCTAAGATTCACAAACAAACCTAGCTAATGAAGTTTAAACTGACACCCACCATGCACAAACTGGCAATAAATTACTATCTAACAAGTATTCAAAACAAGATTGTGGAGCCTTTAATAACTTGCTCAAACTTTATGCTCCTTACCACTACACCATCACCAACTTTGTGGTTGTAACACCCCAACTCGTAATCCACAATTAGCGATAATTAACAACGCCAAACTTAACACAATCACAGCGGAAATTAAACCAACCCGGTGTTACTGCCGTCAGTCACCCACGTGACTAACTAGGCCTTTCAAACTCAACTGTAACGGTCTGACAGACTGAAAAAAGAACCAACTTAAGCTCCAAAATAAACACATACCGAGTTTACTACAAATCTGAGTCAATACAAGTCCATTCTCCTTAATCAAAATATACATCAAGTATAAGTCCTAACCAAGGTATAAAAAACACAAGTATACCCAGCCCAAAATCTACCCCGCCTACTCTCGGTCGGGTCTCATCTCTATCATGTACCTGAAATGGTTAGGCTACAGCGGGCTCAGTACAACCGCTGAGTATGATAACGTGCAGCCCTTAAGCTACCGGGCTACACACGACTATTTGGTCGTTAACATGCAGTTGATTTACTACAACAATATATAAATAAATGATGTAAACACACTACAACATGTAACACAACTTCCAATCAATCATAATAAACCATCCCAACAGAAACAAGACATCAATATAATGAGTCAATATTCTGTTCATTACTAGGTCTTGAGATTATTTTAGAATCTCATAATGGACCTTAACTTACTTATATTTGGACAATCCACACAATGGGATCACCACTTCCTTTAGTTAATATTTTAACTTAGTTCAGCTATATTTAAACCCTGTTACAAGTGTAATGAACTATCTAATAAACCTCCGATGTAGTGACGTATATTGAGTCAGGTATGTATAATCCCTGTTAAATGAGATTAAGACTCCGTATATATAACTAAATGGTACCTTTAAACCCGTAGACGAGTATAAAACTCCTTTAACCACCGTCAAGAATGACATATATTGAATCAAGTACCTTTAAACCCGGTGGGCGTGTATAAAACTTCCCCCACAACCACCGTTAGGAATGTTGTATATTTAATTTGGAAGTCGATCTGATGCAGATACCAACCTCCTAACTCAACGTGCACGGCCAGAACCTCCTGGACTTCTCACTCCACCCCAGTAACCCGAACTCGTTAGAAGTTTCATTGGAACAATCATCCTATTTCTAGAGTGTAAATTCGAATCATCACTATTCCGGATGTCAACTATATATTGAAGGGAAGTTAGTGAGACAATTATCTCGTATTATCAACCATTATGTAATCTCTTTTACTTAATCCTCTTGTTATATCCAACCATCATTAAGTGATCTTATGTGAGATTTAATCTACTATTCTTGTTAGTAGCACATCACATATAACATAGAGTAAGAGCAGAAAAGTAAGGTTGCTAGTAGAGGCAAGAGTAAAGTAAGAGCAGGAAAGTAAGGTTTGGATAGCCTCATTGCAGATTGATTTTGTAGGCTAGAAAGGTATGGATGCTTTTTGTTTTTCTGTCCTACTTGACTTGTTGTTGGCCGCTTATGCGGTACTTTAGCTTTGTGCCTCCATTTAGGTCTTGTGCCACCAACTATAAAAAAAACATAACATAAAGCACACATAATATTCCATTTTTCATGCCTTAATCTTTTAGTCATTTCAATCAAGCATTTAGCACTCAAGCCGAGATAACTCGGTAGCAAACAAGCTGCATGAAACCATACCTTGGCCTAACTCGAAGTCGCCTAATATCGGGCCACGTCTCGGTTATCCGTTCCTATAATCCGATTAACCGAGAGCGTTAATTATCTATCACTCCCGTGTAATGCCCAATTGTATTTGTGAAATGTTTAAGTATTTCATTTTCATCATTTCATGTGTGAGTTACAAGATTCCCTTTTAATCTTTGTTAACTCTTTTATTCTACAACCATGTTTACACTTAAGATATTATTTTATGTCCCTTAAACCCATGCAATCTTAAACTTCAAGAATTATAGTCTTATATAATAAGTATCCCTCTTTATAAGGTTTCTCTTAGTTTATTTCATCAATTTATATATATATATACATTTACATATACAATATTCTTACCAATTATTGTATGCTATTATAATTCTTATCATTATATTGTATTCATCTCCTTTGTTCATGTATTATTTACATATGTGCTTATTTATATAATTGTAGGTTTTATATTACCAATACCACCTTATATTATATTATCCTCTTTATTTATAATATAATCCTTATTATATATATACATACACTTATATTATGTATATTGTATGTTACCATTCATCCTAATGACATAACAACTTGCTAATTCCTTGATATTCCTTAATTTGTCACGCATTGCATGACTATACTCCTAATACTTTTGTTTATTACATTATAACCCCAATATCATTTAAGGTTTACAATTTAATTCCTTATACTTATATAACCTATAGTTTTGATTTCTTACTTATTTATTCTAAAGTTTCATTTCTAATTTCTTCCAACCTCCAAAAAACCTATACTTTCCTAATTTCGAGCTCCTACCCATTAGTTTCGGTTATTTACATTTTGACCCCACTAATTTTATAATCTTTACAATTTACCATTAATTCCCTTTATCCTATATTTTAACTCTTTATTTATTTAATTCCAACCCTACCCCTTAATTTTCAAAAATTATAGAACAGACCCCCATGCATTCGACTTTTACATGTCTTTTTCCATAATTTCAATTTCACCCCACAAAATTTCTAAATCTTACAATTTTAATCCTGATTCTTACTTAACTCAATTGCCAACAGTTTATTTATTAATTTTGGTCAATACCATAACTTTACTTGTGGTGACCAACTTTGTACAGCTTGACCCCAATTTTTTATTAATTATGGCTTTGCCCCAATTAATTTCAAAAGTGTTTTACTTCTAAACTTTACTCTAGCTTATAATCTTCATTATTTACTAATTAAACTTTGTATTTTCGGCTTTGTTATATACTATCCCCATCAAACTTTATTCTTTTACAATATTAGCCTATCCTTGACCACAAATTGACTAAGTCATTTTACAAACTTATATACATATCTTTAAAGTCAATTTCAATCTTCAAACTCTTCCAACTATATTTTAATTTCGTAATTAATTTTATACCCAAAATTTCTTGTCTTTTATACTACCAAACTTCCCAAAAATTCCAGATTATTACACTTTTTATAATAACATTTTTACCCATAGTTTTAATGCCATTCAATATACCAAAATGCTTATAAGTAAGCCTAAATGTTTGGCCATGTTACAAACTATATTATAAACTTTAAATGTATCAAATAACCATAATATTAAGCTTCTATTCTCCATTATTTTAATTCCAATACCCCAAGTTTTTAGAAATAACTTTTTTGCCTTATAAACTTTATAAACTTGTCATTTTATTCCTTAATCCTTAGTTAACTTAACCAAATATTCTAACACAACTTTATACACATACTTAGGTCATTATATACCATTTAACTCAGCACACTCTCGGCCATATACCCATATTTAACTTAAACTACTTCAAAGCATAATAATGTGTTCTAAAGTTAAAACTTTTACCTTATAGTTCCCAAGCTAGATTTTGTTCCTTGTAAACCTAAGATTTTTGCTCCTATTTTACACAAGGAAAGACACTAAGTTTTTGTACAAATTTAAAGACTTAAACAAGGTTTGATACAATAAGGACTTGGATTAGTAGCTTACTCTCTTTAAGGTAGATTTTTCTCTTAAATTTACTTGCACTCTCGACCAACTTCTTAAGGTCTTTGAAACTACACTTTGGTCATATGAAATAAAAGAGAATAAAGCATAAGGTTAGGGTCTTTGGACACCATAACAAATCAAAGGAAGAATCTAAGGCTTTAAAGCCTAAAATGTGCTCTAAGGTTGAAACTTTACCTTTTAGCTCAAGAGTCTTGATTTTTCTCTTCCAAGGGTTTGGCCACACTATGGAATGAAGTGGGAAGTTAATTCATGTGTATATTTAAGTGTAGAACATGAAATAACACTTAAAACCCTAGTTTTTGAAAGATTTACCTTAGGTTTGACCCATGTTAGTCTCGGACTTATTGAGGTTGGAAGATGATCACACTTTGTGTATGAAAGGAGTGAGGAGATAGATTAGAAGAGGCTTCAAGTCCGGCCATAAATTATGCAAAGAAGGGTTTAGTGCTTAAAGCACATTTTATACCTTAAGGTGGTGGAGGCTTAGCTTGGCTCCATTTCTTCCTTGAGTGCCGAATATTAGCTCCAAAATAGGTGTAGATCTTTGGATTTTGTGTGAAGAAAAGCAAGATCTATACTCTTTTAGCTTGTAGATGTGGAAAGGATAAGGATTTAAGTGAAATAGAGTAAGAAGCTCACTTCACCATTGATGTGATTAAGGTGTTCTTGAAGCTCCCGAGAAAAGGAAGAACGACAAAGTAGAGGAAGAATAGGGAAGTCAGAAATGAAGAGAAACGATAGAGGATTTGATGGTGAGGTGTCTTAAAGGGTGTAAGGAAATGAAGACTTTTACCACTTAAATTACTCTTGATTAATGAAGGAAACTTGAAATTTATGAGATGATTCACCAAGGAAATCCGGCCCTCCTTAGATATTTATTTGGGGTCAGTTTGACCATTGACGAAGTCAATGAGAATAAGGCCTTGTTTGACACTATTCATAAGTTGGTGCATATTTCTGGTTTTTTTCTTTAATTAAGCCTTCCCATGTAGTAAATTATAGTTCATTAGTTACCTATGATGTACACAAGCCTTAATAACCTCCTAAAGTCAATTTCTAGACAATTTCATAAAAATGTGTTTTAATGAGTCTTAAGGCACCTTTTGTGTTTTAAAACATTTTATAATTTGGTTTTATTTGGTAATTGTTCTATCTTGTTCTTACCTTAGATATAAGGTTTAGGAATCCACTTTGGATGCTAATTGAAGTTACACAATCCCTTAGGTTTCTTAAAGCACCTTTTTGCCCTAAGTGATCTTAAAGCATATTTTTGCTTTATTTGGTCTTAGATTGTTCCTCAAGGATCTTAAGGCACATTTTAGCCTTATTATATCAATATTTGATCTTTAATCATCATTTATTAGTTAGGGGTATTTCAGTGATACATTGGGTCATTAATACTATGTGTATATATATAAACTCTACAGACATGAATCTTTAATTTTATGAAAATGTGAAGTCACGTGATCTCACATGACCTACCTTCACTAGTGGAAAAAAGCTTTTATACCACGGTTATTTTGCTCAAAAACCACGGTTGAAAACCGTGGTATATACCTCTGTCGCATATAGGAAAACTGAGTATAAATGACGGTTCAAAACCATCAATTTAAATATGATAAAAAAACCACGATTCTGGAACCGTCAATTAAAAGCTTCATTCGCACGGATTTTACCGTCTTATATGACGGTTATACATGAAAACCGTGATTATTTCTTCACTAAATGACGGTTATAGTCATTAACCGTCATCTATAGTGAAGAATAAACCATGGTTTCGTGTATAACCGTGGTTTATAATCTTTGAATTTTTTTTGCCGACTATAAATGACGGTTGCAGCCAATAACCATCAATTATAGTCTATGATTTTTTTTAAAATCCCAGCATTCTCGTGTGCGGCAGATGTAGCTAATCACTGATTTTTAATATAATAGAGCGCAGACACAACAAAATGAAGAGGCCTGAGCATGTATGTGCCTTGTTTGCGAATTACGGTTGCAAAATTACCAATCAAGAAGAATGAAAGGCGTAGTATGTTTCCGGTTCGCCAGTGGGTTGCAAAATTTTTGCGAGGTTTGAAGAGAATGGATGATGCGCAGAGCAATGTTCCTTGTTCACCAGTTAGAGTTGCAAAAATTACCGTGAGTGAAGTTGAGGAAGAAACGTAGAGCATGTTCTTTGTTCGCCGGCGTGGGTTGCAAAATTACCGTGAAATATAGAGAATGTGGGAAGAAGCGTAGAGCATGCTCCTTGTTTGCCAGCATGGGTTGCAAAATTACCGTGAAATCTAGAGAATGAAGAAGAGGGGCAAAGCATGTTCCTTGTTCGCAAGTTAGGATTGAAAAGTTACCGTGAGTGAAGAAACCTAGAAGAAAGGCGCAGAGCATATATTCCTTGTTCGCTAGTTTAGGGTTGCGAAAAATTACCGAGTAATAAGATATATAAAGAGAATAAAGCACTAGTGCAGAAAATGTTTTTTACCACGGTTATTTTGCCTATATACCATAGTTAGAAACCGTGGTTTATACTCGCGTGGTATATCGGAAAATTGCAGTAAACCACGGTTTGAAACCGTCGTTTAAAAGACGGATTATAAACCACGGTTCCGCTAAAACCGTCGTTTAAAGCCCATTGTGTCGCGGGAATCCGACGCTTTTATACGAAGGTTGCGACAGAAACCGTGGTATATAATGTCGTTCCATTGAGTTTTATACGACGGTTAGGACAAAAACCGTGGTATAAAATGTACATTATACGACGGTTTTCTACTAAACCGTGGTTTATAACGTCGTTCCATTAAGTTTTAAGCCACGGTTTTAAGTGAACCGTGGTTTTTTTTTTCTTTTTTTTAGTTTTTTTAGCCTCTACCACATATGTTTTCCAACACAACCCAATTTACAATCGCATATACAACCTGTACAGGGCATCCAACTGGTATTGCCCTTTGATAACCAACCACACTATATGACCATAAACCAAGTTGCCAGTTTGAATTGCAACATTGAAAACGAATTGCAAACAAAACTTTCAAAACTAAGAGAGAGTTGAACTTTACAAACTTTGAGAGTCTACGTTGCTTCAGCACAAACAAAAGTCTAAGTCTAACTACACTAGGATAAGATCTAAGAAACGCTCAAGTAATTTTTACACCAAAACTGTGATAAATGATCTCTTACAAAGTCGAGATCCATCTTGGAATACGTGCTCCCTGCTTTTGTGAAAAAAGAAACGATATGTCCATAAAAAGAAACTGATCATCATTAGTACACACAATTTTATTTAAAATGCAATAACTTTAACTAAAACTTTGATTGGTATGGGTTACCTTGTCATCAATATCAAGCGTGTCAATATTTTGTACAATCTCGAACATGTACCGCATCACATAATAGCCACAGCTCCGTGAATCAGGCTGTTTAGGACACTGTCATCACACCATCAATGGATTACCAACTTTAGACAGATCAAAAAATTAAACGTTTAACTTTAATACAAAAATGCATGCATAAATTAAATGATTACTTACACGTATGTAATGGAACTCCAAGATGGAGAATGGTTTCTTCTCATCACTCAAACCAAGCTTATGACCCCTGCATAAATACAGCATTTTAAAATGAAGTCATTTATTGCCAATAATCCAGGACAAGCTTAAAATAAATACAAAATGCATTAAAATTTTAAATACTCACTCCTTCAAATATTTCTCTACAGCGATCTCTCGAAGGTCATCAGCGCCCAATGGGTCTAGTATCAACAAGCATGAGGTGTCGATACACAACACCATCAACATCCAATGATTGCTACCACAGGTAAAACAAAGAATGTTTTGTAGAACAATATTTTTAATTTATCACATAATGTAATTAGGAAGCAAAAAATTCCAGTTATTGTGTACTTACATCTGATGATATGGGATCAGCAAATATTTGCTTCTTCTTCGCATCGCAGTACAAAATCCCTGCCTCACGTGCTCTGCACATCCTTGCTCATCCAATGCGGCCTGACTTGTTGACATCAATTACGGACACAAGAAAGAGAGGGCAAATAATCTCTTGCTCGCTAGCAGTCTACTAGTCTAACACCTAAACAACATTTTTTCATAAGATATGTTAAATAGCTTAAAAAAATGAAAGATAATGTAATAATTTAAAAGATACTTACACACAATAGGCCTGAATCACAGAGATGTTAAGCAGGTCTCCCATCAAAAATTCTCTTAGATCGCTCACAGTAATCATCAAATCTCTGGGCTCGGGGGAGTGGAAAACATGCTTAGACACTTTCATGTTGAAGTTGGTGATAGACTGCGGCCTCGTCATGAAAAATTCATACAACATTTTTTGTTTGACTGTCAACTTCTTCAGATACTTGGGTGTCAGAATGGGGGATCTCCTAGGAGTCATATCGAAAGGTTTCACCACTTCCTTTCTCACACTCTGACTCTCCTCATTTGATTTCACAACTTCCTTCCCCTTATCCACTTTCCTCTTCTTAACCGGTCTTAATTCCTTATCAATCTAATAGTATACAAAATTTAAATAATAAACATATCAGTCAACAGTCAAGTTAAAAACTAAACAGTAAGCATGTAAATTGTTTACCTTGTCACTAACATCAATGAGAGAATATGGCCATGGAACAACTAAAGATTGTGCTTGACCTATTTTACTCCACTGATTCCACTCCAACGGAAGTGGAGAGTCCTCATGACCTAGCACAATGTCGTCTACCATCACACGAGCGTGGAGAGGTGGGATGAGCTTGAAATGTACTACAGTGTTCGGTCCGGTCTGTAAAACCCGACCGAATGCAACATGGACAGTCCCACCATCCAACACTTGAAACAGATGGCATGATTTAGCCACCTACATCAACTCACAACAGTAAGCAAGGTAATAAAATTATATTGTTTTAAAAGTAATGTTAAAATAACTAAGGAGGAAAAAAGAACAAACCAGAAGGTTTTCATAAGGAAATGTGTCTCTGGTAGGAGAAGAAGGTGCAGGATGATCGACCACCGGAGTATCCGCCGTCGTGGTAGGAGCAGACGTCGGTGTAGTATCATCGACAGTATCCGCCGTCGTGGTAGGAGCAGACGTCGGTCTAGCAGTAGGTGCCGGTGTAGGAGACACGGCCACTGTCGATGTATCCACCGTCGCGGTAGGAGCAGACACGGTGTAGGAGTCGGTGTAGGAGTATGCACCTGGCCCAATACTAAAGCCTCAAGTCTTCGCAGGCGCTCCTCGTAGGCTTGACGCTCCTCAGCGTGACGTCTTCCCGACTCCTCCAACCGGTCGTGCACCCGTTCATCCACCATTCTCTCTATCATTTCAGCCTGTGGTACTATCGATCGAGACGTAGAAAACACGCCTTTTTGGCGAACTTCCCCTCCAAGCCCCCGCACTCGCCCTGGATGATCCTTTTGCCCAAGGGCCTTATTCAGTGGATCATCCTGAGATTGAGGGGCCGGAACCATCTCCCATCGCTCAGTAGATCCAGACTATTTTAAATTACAAAAATATTAGAAATGAAGTTACTAATTAGTAAACAACAACTTTTAAAAATATATATACTTACAATCTTTGAAGCCAACTCAGCAGTCTCGCTCTGCGGGAACACATATACTCCCTCGTCATTTTTCTTCATGCGACCCAGCATAAATGTCTGCACCCTACTTGCATCGTCAACATCATCAATAGCTGACTGAGTGTCGTCTTCATTAGTTTTCGTTAGTAAGCCCTCGCTCTTCCACTTCTCCAACCGCCCCGTATATCCAGCTCGCCCCATGAAGTGCTTATGAAATACCGAAAACTAATAAAATATGGATTAAATATTTAATCACATTGATTAAGGCCTAAACATGCCTTAAAAGTCAACTGAGAACAACAGTGGTCAACACAAAACAAGAGGTTGCACCCTTTGACTGTTTAGGGTAAATAAATACCCAAATGAACTTCTTAGGACCTAAGATTTTGTCCTGAGCTTATTAACACATTACTAAACATGTTACAAGTGTTGGACAACACTCCAACACAAAGAACAGGCATTTGCATGCTTCAAGGTCAAGTAGGGCAAAAATGTGCTCTAAGAATACCTTAAAGGTCTAATGACCTCTAAATGATATAAAATTGGATACCATGATCAAATATCATGTAAGGAACACAACAAAACTTTCTCAAAGAAAACAGAGCACAGAAACACCCCGCGACTCAAAATGTGCACTAAAATTCCTTAAAGCACGTTTTTTGTCTATGAGCTCTAAGATAATGACTTTTGTCACTGTAAAGACTATAATAAGTTCTTTATAACATTAATGTGACATGATAGACTATATTATAAAGTCTAAATCAAAGTTTAAAATAAAAATAAAATCAAAAATTGGCAATTTAGTATGCATAGTACCCAAAAATAACACCTAATAACTTAACTTAACTTAAACCATGGTCAAAGCTCACTCATTGCCTTGACCAAGGGCTGCTGATTTCATACAGCTGCCATGCCCATTCATTTTTCAATCTTCAATCAATTATACAGCTAATTAGGTGGGCCATCAAGTTACTATTTGATAAAGTAACAATAATGTCATTAAAAGCATATTTGCTTACCTTCTCCATTTATCTTGCTTCCCAGCCGACACCAGCTGCTCCATCCTCTCCATTTGCTTCTCTAAAACCGTGGCTAACTCACCAAGAACAGAGAAGAACACCTTGCTACCTAGGTAAGCTTAATTAGTCATTATGTTCATTTTCTTCACCATTCCTTCCTCTTTCCATGGAGCTAAGCATCAACCACTTCCATCAATGTTCTTAGGTTGTTTTGGAGGTTAAATGGAGGGTGTATCTCGGCATTAACAAGGGAAGAAGGTGGAGAAAGCTAATCTTGTTCTTAAGGTGTAAAAATGTGCTTTAAGCACATATCTTTTGCTTCCCTTCAAATTCGGCTATGAAACTTTGTTTCTAAGCTTATAATATTCATCTTAACATATTTATTCAGTTGGTACATCAAGAGCTTCGAGGTATAACCAGATCCAAGCCAAAAACACCATTTTAGGCATTTTAAACAAGGTAAATATTAGCTATCTTCTAATCTGAGTTATACCAGTTTAGAGCTTGGTTTTAGTAGCTCTTTTGACACCCTTTACCCTCTGAAAATTTAAGCTGAAGAGCTCTTGTTCTTGCCTTGGTATTCAAAGGTAAATTTTACCTTGAAATTGACATTAAACACTTCTTATGGTTAGATCTTGCTTGGAGACTAACCATGCCTTAATTGCTGTTTGAAAACATGTAAACTAAGCTGTGGAAAATAAATCTCCATACATCCGTGGCCAAACAAGGCTTATACTAGGCAAAAACAAGGTATAAATCACTTAAACCTTCACTTGGTATATTAATATGTGCTTGTACATATTTATATAAATTGTGCCGTGAGGGAACAAGGTATTTAAGGTCTTATTTTGACCTTAGGTGATTAAGGAATGGTTTAGTAAATTTTATAACTAATTAATTAGCATAATTGTCAAATTTGAAGACATTATGTGGAAAATTGGTAAATAAAGAAAATATATGGTAAGGGCCGAGAGTTTACAGCATTTTTTGGGCATTTATGTGTAATTTATTTTATAAGCCAATGTTTGTAATAAGGCCATGTACTTTAGGCCATTTTATTTATGCATTTATAAGCTTTTAATTAAGTTTAGGTGCTAAATATGCATTACCGCATATTATTGGGGTTTTAGTGTAAATGAATTAAATTTGGGGGCTATATATTAATTAAGCCAAAAATTGGAGGTTTAAATGACTTTATATAAAAATTATAAGATTATATAAAGTTTTGGGGTTTAATGGTAATTTCTGAAAAGATATGGGTATAAACCGTAATATATGGGGATTAATGGTCAAGGAAATATTAAGGTGGTCAACCTTGACCATATGGTAGGTTTTGACCAAATTAAATAAGTTAGATAACTTATTTAAGGTTTTATAATAAGATAAGTATTTAATTGTAGCCATTTTATAACCTATGTGGTATATATGTTATTTCCGAAAGTTAAGGGTGTAAAATGGTATTATAAACACCCATGGGCTATTAGGAATTTTTAGGAATTTATTGGGTTGATTTTGGAATAATAAGATAAACTATATATGTATAAATATAGTTATTATGTCATTATGACACTTTGGAGAAATATATGTGGTGATATAGTAAATACCGAAGTATATGGGTTAATAAGGTAATTATAACCCTTTGGTGAAATTTGGTGCTTTTTAGAATTATATAAGAGTATTTATTAAGATATATGTATAATATATAGTTTTAAAGAATTATTAAACTATATGTTATAAATTGGGCCAAATGGCAATTATAGAACATATATGGGTCTGTTCGGAATTTTACAAAACATAGCCATAGGTTACACCCTTTTTATAAGTTAGAAATGTTATATTAAATGGTATATATATAACATGGTATAAATAATGGGGTGATTTTGTAAATAAAGGAAACTATGGTTTATGGAAAAGAATAAGGTTAATATATGTGCCTATGCGGCAATATAATAGTTTTGTATAAAAACTATAAGTTATAAATTAAAGGGAATAAAAATAAATATATGATATAATATATGTATAACATTACATAATGTTATGTAGGCAAAATAGAATTTAAATAAGTTCAAGGGCTGTACCGAAATATTAAAGGTTGGAAAATGAATTTTAGACTAAGGTCTATAATGTTATAAATGTTATAACAATTATATGGTTTAGATGGAATTAATAAAAGTAAGGATATTCACATTAAGTAATGTGACAAACTATAAATAAATAGGATTTATAAACTAAGGAATTTGTTAATTAAACCTTGGGAGTTGTAAAGATACAACCTAAAAGGTTACATAGTATTAGGATAATAATCTTAATAAAAGTTGTTTAATATAGTACAACTAAAGGGAATAATCATCTAATAAAAGATGAAAAAATGTAACATATAATATAAGAGTTTATAACTCATGGAACTTGCCTATGTGGTAAATATATACATATACAAGAAAAATGTATATAAGGATGAATATATATTATGGTTAGAAACCATGTATTATAATGGATGGTGAAAGAACAAAACCTTGGGAAAATAAATACTAAGGTGAAGTGTATGATATGATTAAGAATTATACATGCAATATAGAAACAAACTATGTGATATACAAGAGTATATTAAGTTACATGCGATAACAAGGTTCAACATTAAGTATGTTATTATACGAGACAAGACTACGCATGTAATATAACGTTTTTCCAATCCCGAGTTAAGCCGAAAACCCGACAAACGTTGACAGTTAATAACGGGGGATTAACCGGGAGGTAATAGCGACGGTACGGGGTACCGTAGAATTAAGTTGTTATACGAGATTCTAATCAGTAGCGTTATGTATTGTTAGACTGTAAGAGACGACACATGGAGCATCGGATCTAGCTGAATCATACTCCACCGTAATACTTTCAGGGTGAACGGTATGTTATTTATGTGGCTTGATTGTCTCTGAGGATTTCTCAGTTCAGACATTGTGTGAAAGTCTGTGATAAGATTGAATGTCTGCTTGTGTGAATTAATATGCTTGAGTTGTGTATTAATGCTGCTTTATTATTACTGTTGTACGATAACAGTACCGTTCGTATATATGAACATATTATAAAACGAACTAGCGGCAATGATGCTATCTTATATGTGTAATATAAGGAACGTAAATAAAAACGTTGTAGCATTAGGATAAAAAGATATATACATATATATTATCTGAGACTTATATACGGAGCATTGGCCCTTTAACGCCGCTCTCGTATCTAGCACTGGATCCCAAGTCGACATACTCAGGATTGGACTACGACCTTAGTCTGCTGTGTGTTAGAAAAAAAATAGTAAAGCGATGCGATGGTATAGATAAGTTTATCAAGAGGATGTGGCTCTTGCTGTGAACTGTGATCCATTAACGATACTAGGATACCGTGTGGTAACCGTAAGTATCAGGATAAATTTCAACGAACTACAGATTGTTCGTAGGTCGGAGACTCTACCGCTGGAGTGGCTACTGCCGTGTGTGACCCGCCATAAGAGATGGGTAACTTAGAGACACGTCGTTCTAACGAGACGTTGTCATTAGACATGACTGAACAATTACGAACGACTATACTAGCTCGTACATTAGGCGAAAATTATTTGGGCTTGTACGCCAAAGACGGGTAATTATACTTGTTTATAACTCTCGTTGTTTCGCCTTGTTGCTCAGTGGTTATGCTTTGTAATTATGTGTGGTATGTTGGTGGATTTGTTTGAACGAGCCATTGTGCTCATATTGTGTGTTGTTAACTGTTTGTGTCGAGTTGCTGTACTCATGTGTAGATTATGGTGGATTGTTTGGTCGAGTGAGTCGCCTAACTCAATTATGAACTATCAAGTGTTTGTTGGAATGGAGTCTCTGTACTCATATAAGCGTTGTAACGCTTTCAGTGGTTTATTACGATGCAATGTGTGAAGCCGGGGGCTTGTTTGTCATTTGAGTTTACTGCAATATATATTGTTGCTTTACAGTTTTAACATTAAACTACTTGCATGAAAATGAATTGCATGCTCTCGACCAATTAACTGAGGGTCCGAGGGGGCATGACAGTCATGTAGTAACATACTCAGCAGGGGCTGATTCCATACCACAAACAACCATTTTTGCAGGTATGCAGCTTCCGGTGTCGACAAAGAGAGGGACGCGCTGGGTAGTTTAATTAAAGTTGTTTTAACTATGCACTGTTGCATTTTGATACGAACTTAGAAACGTGTATAGTATTGGGATACTTAGAATGCTCACTGTGAATGTATTTTATATTGGTTGGGAAGGTTAGATCTATCTGTTGTTGTCACTGTGGGAAATTGTTTCGTATTTAAGAATATATCAGTAAGCACGTTATTACTCGTATGGGCGAGTAAGAACGATGACACCAGTAGTTCAATTGTTGAGATTACCGCTGCGATTATAATGTTAAGTAAGATGATTAGGAGCCGATTGAAGTAGGGGTGTTACAAAAGTGGTATCAGAGCGGAGTACCGCTCTGATGACAAGAGATAGTAGGATTTATACAGTGAACATAGGTTTTGGGAATACGGGAAACGTTGTGAGGTTATGTGACCTTGCGGGGTTGATGCAATGCTTAAAGCTTGCACACCATAGCCGTAGAGGCACTTCAATATTAAACGACCGAGACTACGGTATTAGACTGAGTAAAGGTCTAACCCGTCCTCTTGGCTTATGTCAGGGAGAGGTCTAGGTAACGGTACTAAGGAAGAACACGGAGCAGCGGAAGGTGGTGAGGGTCCAGCAACCCCAAGTAACGCGAAGACTGTATGAAACACTCGCACTTGATGGGAGAGCATCCCGGGGAAACTTGCAATGGTACCCCACCCGCCGCAGCCCGTACCTCGAGTACTACCTGGTAACACAAGAAATGAGAAGCGCCACAGAGATAACTCTCCTGATCGGGAAGACCCGATGTGGATGCAATAAGAACTACTGTTGGGATAAAACCTAACGGCAAGTGTACCGGTCAATTCTAGCAAGTTTTAATAGAGAGTAATCCCTAAGTATCGAACCAGAGGAGGCGATGTGTCTAGTTTAAATCTTTATTAATGAAAAATTATAAAACAGGAAATTGGGGTTTGATTTGATGACAATTAAAAACTGTAAACGGCATGTGAAACAATAACAAGCAGGAAAAATAAATGTTGTGAAACTGATTTGGAGAAGAAGATCCCGGTTTACTACTGCACCCTAAATCCATGATTCCTATCCCTAAGTGATTTAAAAGATAATTCTGAGTAAAACCCTAGAACTAAGATAATTTACCTCCGGTCTCCCGCTTAGCAAATACTAGTTAATAAAGACCGAATTCTAACTCTCGTTACGAACCCACTGTTTACTAACCGCCTTAAGAACAATCTAGTTTATTAGTCAATTAGCTATTTAGAGGAATTACCGTCTCTAAACTAACCGGTTATTTCCTGAATTCAATTGAAAGCCGCAGTCGTCACATATAAGCTAACAAAATACTAATCCTTATAATTGGCCAAATTATAACGATTAAAGAAATTAAGCAAGGAAAATAACTTTACTCAATTAAATTGCATTAAATCACAAAGGAACAGGAATAGTCAATTTAGGGATACATAGCAAACCGAAATCTAAGGGAACTACTCAGCCATTGACATGTTTACAATAAGCTTAGTAATAATAGAGAACAAGAAGAAACTCTGTTCTGAGACTCCTGGTGAAGTCTCTGTGGTGAACTCCTTTCTGTGCTCTGCTCCAAACTCCAAACCAGACTCCAAGCTCTCAAACTAATTCTCTCTGTATTGTGATTATTCTGTGCGCTCCAAGATGTGTGTCTCACGTTGGCTAGCCTCCTCCTTTTATAACCACAAGAATCTATCTTTTAATTTATCTCTAATCTAACCTAATCTAAAACGACGGCCAACAGAAGTTAAAAGATAGAGATTAATTCGTTACACGACGAAACAAAACTCCGCGCATCGCTAGTAATGGTCCGGGTTTCAAGCTCCTCCTCAAACCCGGACCAAGTCTGAATTTAGGCAGAAAGTTTCTCGCTTGGAATGGTCCGGGTTTCAAACCCAGCTGCAAACCCGGACCAAGTCTGAAATTAGGCAGAATGTTTCTCGCTTGGAATGGTCCGGGTTTCAAACCCAGCTGCAAACCAGGACCCTCTATAAAGTACAACAGTGGTGAATGAAAATCTGTATTTGACTCTGGTTTGACTTCCCATGCTGCTCTAACCTCTAAAATCTTCATTTAAGCACTTTGTTGAGTAATTTATCCTGAAAACATATGAAATCAATCATTGGAGACAAATATAACAATGAAGAGTAATTAAAGCATAAAAGAGGAAAGTTAATGTCAAAATGTAGAAAATTAAGCATGAATTAGTCTAGTAAACTTAGACAATTTCCTGACTTATCAACTTCCTCACACTTAATCTTTGCTTGCCCTCAAGCAAATAGAAACAGACTAAAATCTTACAGAAGGAAGCCGTCAGTTTAGAACTGTGCACAAGGAGATCTAATAATGAAAAGCAGTCATAAAGAACAATGGTCCACACATGCAGGTTTTCATAAACAGTGAATTGAGAAGTATTTTGCAAGAGCTTAAGGCACATAGTAAAACCACTGACTCCAATTTCACTTAGGGACTACTTTCCAATTAACTTTCCACAATCCATGGACGACAAGGGGTGAGAAGTAATATCTTATTCCATATTACCTTTCATCACCACGTACTCATAATCAAGAAAGACTTTGCACTTTGCATTTGAAATTATTAAATTTCTTCAACTTTCTAAACAAGCATTAACTTTCTCTTTTATATCCCTCAGACTTTTCTCTCCATTCATGTAGCGGTGTTGGGTCTTCTATCCCAGATCAGATGACCTTAGGTAGATGGGTGATGAGGCACCCCGAGGACTTAATTACCAAATGGGCGAGGCCTGTTTTCTGGGTTAAAAGTTCGATTAGAGGAGTACCTTGCCTTTGTCCTTCCTTCCTTTCATTCAATAATCATTCCCAAAGTCCCCAAGTGAAATCAAAGACAAATAGTTATACTAATAGGCTTAACTTTTAGAGAAGAAACAGACAAGCATTAATCAAAACTGTACATACAAGCAGTGCAACCAGAATTCCCACAACTATTTTCCAGCTTCGATCTCACAAGAACTAGTGCTACTTGTGCGGTGTTCCAAACCAACTTATCCAACCACTGAATAAGACTCAGGTATGTTATGTAACCAAAATTTTTTGTGAGGGCCAACAAAACATTGTGAAAATAGAATGATAGTCTCAAAAGGAAATTGGTCAAAATTAGCACATTCGAATGTAACTGAGCATGAATATGAGCATGTGCAATTCCCCTTCCTCACACTTAAACTTAGCAATGCCCTCATTGCTTCATGAAAATGAGTAAGATGGAAGGAAAACAAAATATTTGCAGAAAAACAACGTTTGAAAAATATAAGAAGTTAGAAAATCACGCCCCTGGAGTATGGTGAGGACAACGTCCTCACACTTATGTTAAACAGCGGGGTGCTGAATTCTACAGAAAATTCGACAGAATTTCCTTGGGTCTGGAGCAATGGCGAAAAACAACACAGGCGAGTTCGGGGTTTGGAGCGGCGTGAGGTTGAAAGAGGGATAGAGTTAGGGATTGCAAACTCGCGGGCCCTCTCTTTAGGTGATGCGGGAAGTTGGGTCCGGGTTGCAAACTGGAACCCAAACCCGGATGACAGCAAAATCACGCCAGGGAGTTACGCGCCTGTGTGGTCCGGGTTTCAAACCCGTCTTCAAACCCGGAATACATGAAAAGTAAGGCAGTAACTGCGCCGTGCCTCGTGGTCCGGGTTTCAAACCCATCTTCAAACCCGGACAACCTGAAAATGTAGACAGTAGCGGAGCCGCGCATGAGGTCCGGGTTTCAAACCTGTCCTCAAACCCGGACCACCTCCAAATCAAGCCAGAAGCTTCGCCCAGCTATAGGTCCGGGTTTGTAAACCCAGCTCCAAACCCAGACAGCCCTTAAAAATGGCCAGCAACTCACATAGATGACAGATGTACCTCCAAACTCCTGAATTCACCTTTAAAACCAAGTAAAACTAAACAAAACATGTCTAACACGCATGTTAGCCCCAAAAATAAAGAATCAAAAAAAATTAAAACTTAAGAGGAATAAACAAAAATGAAAATAATAAAACTCACAAAACTGGGTTGTCTCCCAGCCAGCCGCCCGTCTTTTCGGTCTTTGGCTAGACCGTGCCTCATTCTCTCAAGAGGCTTCAGATGATTGGGCTGTCTTAGGGTCCCAGCGACAAGAAGTTCGAGATGCTTCCAAAACTTGTTTTGAAGATCTACCAGCATAAAACAGTAGTTGCTCACCTTCTGCATTCAAAGTGATCGTACCGTGAGCAACTTCGATTCGAGCATCGGCTGTTGCAGGAAGGGTCTTCCAAGGATGAGAGGAACTGTTGGATCTGCCGCCATGTCGAGTACAACAAAATCGCAAGGGAAGTACAGGTGCTCCACCTTAACCATCACATCCTTAGCGATTCCACAAGGATAAACCATTGAGCGATCTGCTAGCTGAAGCGTCATTCGTGTAGGCTGTAAGTCCCCAATCCCAAGCTTTTCAAAAATAGTGTATGGCATGAGACTGATTGATGCTCCCAAATCAGCAAGACAGTGGTCAAAATCAATGTCTCCTACTCTGCAAGGAATTGTGAAACTTCCAGGATCTTTGCACTTTTCTGGTTGACGCTTTTGTATAATCGCTGAACAAGTTCCTGTAAGCTGAATAGTCCCTGTCTCAACTAACTTTTCCTTGTTAGATAAAAGCTTCCTTAAATACTTGGCATAGTTAGGCACCTTCGCAACTAATTCAACAAAAGGAATATCAACAGATAGTTGACGAAGTAAAGTAAGAAACTTATCAAACTCACTATCCTCCTTGAAACGCTTGGTTCTGCTTGGGAAGGGAACTGGAGAAACGTCGACTGCAGGTGGTGTAGGTGGAGGAGATTGGGTGGTTTTGCAATTACGCTCATTCTCTAGCACCGGTTCCTCTATATTCACCACCTCAAGCTCATTAGTTTTACCTTTACCGTTCCTAGTAGTTACCTTCTTCACCGTTTCCTTTCCTGCAAAGAAGATTTTTTAGCCAAGATATCATCTACTAGCTTAGCATAATTTGGCATAAACTTAAGCACTTCAGAAAAGGCATATCCTTAGTTGATTTCTTAAAAATGTTAAGAAATTTTCCAAGCTGTTCATCGAGGTCCCTTTTCTTTAACCTGTCAGGAAAAGGAATAGGTTCTTCAAATTTACTATTAGAGACAGAAGAGTAAGAAGGTCGAGTTTCAGGAGACTCCTTCTCCTTGGGTGTTTTAAAAGCTTTACTAGAGTCCTCAACCTCTTCTCGAACAGGCTGAATGACAGCAACAAGTGGAGCATCATCTTCCACAACAAAAACAGCTTTGGCATGCTCTCTCGGATTCTGCTCTGACTGACTAGGCAAGGAACCCGAAGGACGGTGAGCTAGCTGCTGAGATATCTGAGACAGCTGAGTCTCGATGTTTCTATTGAATGTCCTTTGATCAGCGTTGAAAGTTCTTTGCTCCTGATTGAAAACTTCCAGCTCATTGAACTTCTTCGCGCTAACCGAGATGAAATCATTCATCCTGGCAGAACTTCATCCATACTAGAAGACGCTCCAGCACCTGAATTCTGTGCTTGCTGACTCTGCAGTGGCTGCTTCTGATAGGAAGGATTGTATGCTGCTGGGGCCTCTGATTATAATTGTTGTTACCACCAGCTTGGTAACGGTTTTGCTGCTGAGCTTGATAACCCGGATTTCCTTGATTCCCAAAGTAATTACCCGGCCTGTTACCAACATAGTTCGCTGCCTCTTCTTGTGGTGGAGAACACTGGCACATGTTAGAAGCTCTACCACAGTACTCGCACGGTGGATAAACCTCAGGAGCTGCTGCACTGGACTGGGATTCATAACTGCACACATACGCTCAAACTGCTTCGACATTGCTTCTATCTTGGCAGCCAGGAAAGTGTTTGAATCTACTTCATAAACCCCAGCTGGTTTCTTCGGTGCAGCTTCTCCTGCTCTGTACCTCCCCACTGATTCGCCGCTGTGGTGATAGTATCTAACAACTCCTTAATTCGTGTAATAGGCAGCTCCATCAAACTTCCTCCAGCACAAGTATCAACCAACAACCGGCTAGACGGATCCAAATCCTTGTAAAAGGACTGCAGTATACCTCTTCACCTAGACCGTGATGTGGTACCTTCCTTACTATTCCCTTAAAACGCTCCCAAGCTTCAGACAAAGGACTCACCGGGAACTGTTTGAAGTTTGTAATCTCTCCTCTCATGGTCAGCATCCGAGAGGGTGGGAAGTACTTTGCCAAGAATGCATTAGCCAGCTCGGTCCAACTGGTGATACTGTCAGGCGTCAACGAGTTCAACCACTCAGCGGCTCTATCCCTCAGAGAGAATGGAAACAGAGTGAGCCGGGCCACCTCCTGCGAAGCTGGTGTCGAACACGCTCCTACCAATCTCAGGAATGTAGTGAGATGGACATTCGGATCTTCAGTAACCGTCCCGCTGAACTGAGGCGCGTTCATCACCATGGTCACATAGTGAGTCTTGAACTGCCACTGCACTCCTGCTGGCAATGCTGGAATCACAATTGGCGACACCAACCCTTCAACACTTGGACGGGTGTAGTCCCTCATCTGTCTCTCGTTGTTTGCCATATTCACCGGTGGCTGGACTTCTGGACCCTCTTCAATAACAGGTGGCTCGGGCACCTTCTCCTCAACTGGTGGATCCAGGTTCAAGTCTCTTCGAAGCTGTCTTGCGAATCTCTCGATCTCAAGATTGAGCTCGAACTCTGGTTCTCCTGCAGAACGGGTTTTGACCATAAACCGAGAGTTAGTAAACTGAAACTATAATAGCGCAAATTAAAAGGGAAGCAGTAATTAGAATAAAATAACAGAAAATCAGAAAAAGATAAAAAGAATTTAACCCACAAAAATATGCAGATAAAATTCCTAACTACTAAGCACAGAATATTCAAATAAAGGAATAAAATCAGAAATAAAATCTAAAAGATAAAGAATACCTAAAACAAAATCTAGACAGAAATCAAAATAGAACAAAGATAAAATATCTAAAATAATAAAGCTATCCTAATAACTAAACTAAATAAAATCTGACGTTAAACAAAATAATAAGAAAATTGAAAACAGAAAAACTAAAAGAATAAAAACCAAAATCGAGTAAACAGAACAATTAAAATAAATAAATTAGACAAACAGAACAAACAAAATAAATAAAGAAAAGTAGAATAAAATAAAATAAAGACTAAACTAAATAACCGTGCCTCCCCGGCAACGGCGCCAAAAACTTGTTGGGATAAAACCTAACGGCAAGTGTACCGGTCAATTCTAGCAAGTTTTAATAGAGAGTAATCCCTAAGTATCGAACCAGAGGAGGCGATGTGTCTAGTTTAAATCTTTATTAATGAAAAATTATAAAACAGGAAATTGGGGTTTGATTTGATGACAATTAAAAACTGTAAACGGCATGTGAAACAATAACAAGCAGGAAAAATAAATGTTGTGAAACTGATTTGGAGAAGAAGATCCCGGTTTACTACTGCACCCTAAATCCGTGATTCCTATCCCTAAGTGATTTAAAAGATAATTCTGAGTAAAACCCTAGAACTAAGATAATTTACCTCCGGTCTCCCGCTTAGCAAATACTAGTTAATAAAGACCGAATTCTAACTCTCGTTACGAACCCACTGTTTACTAACCGCCTTAAGAACAATCTAGTTTATTAGTCAATTAGCTATTTAGAGGAATTACCGTCTCTAAACTAACCGGTTATTTTCCTGAATTCAATTGAAAGCCGCAGTCGTCACATATAAGCTAACAAAATACTAATCCTTATAATTGGCCAAATTATAACGATTAAAGAAATTAAGCAAGGAAAATAACTTTACTCAATTAAATTGCATTAAATCACAAAGGAACAGGAATAGTCAATTTAGGGATACATAGCAAACCGAAATCTAAGGGAACTACTCAGCCATTGACATGTTTACAATAAGCTTAGTAATAATAGAGAACAAGAAGAAACTCTGTTCTGAGACTTCTGGTGAAGTCTCCGTGGTGAACTCCTTTCTGTGCTCTGCTCCAAACTCCAAACCAGACTCCAAGCTCTCAAACTAATTCTCTCTGTATTGTGATTATTCTGTGCGCTCCAATGTGTCTCACGTTGGCTGCCTTTTTTTATAACACAGAATCTATCTTTAATTATCTCTAATCTAACCTAATTAAACGACGGCCCAAGTTAAAAGATAAGATTAATTCCGTCACACGAAACAAAACTCCGCGCATCGCTTTAATGGTCCGGGTTTCAAACTCCTCCTCAAACCCGGACCAAGTCTGAATTAAGGCAGAAAGTTTCTCGCTTGGGATGGTCCGGGTTTCAAACCCAGCTGCAAACCCGGACCAAGTCTGAAATTAGGCAGAATGTTCTGCGACGGGGTGGTCCGGGTTTAAACCCAGCTGCAAACCCGGACCCTCTATAAAGTACAACAGTGGTGAATGAAAATCTGTATTTGACTCTGGTTTGACTTCCCATGCTGCTCTAACCTCTAAAATCTTCATTTAAGCACTTTGTTGAGTATTTTATCCTGAAAACATATGAAATCAATCATTGGAGACAAATATAACAATGAAGAGTAATTAAAGCATAAAAGAGGAAAGTTAATGTCAAAATGTAGAAAATTAAGCATGAATTAGTCTAGTAAACTTAGACAATTTCCTGACTTATCAACTACGTTAATGTAGAGAATAAGACTTAGTGTTTTGGTGTAATGTTTGGGACCGGAGGTCCTGGTAATGACGTAATGTCTACCATATGAGTGTGAGATGAATATTAAACCGAGGTTGAGGAGATAATTCCCGTAGGACTAATGGGGTTTGCTTGCCATAAGCAAAGCAACCCTGTCCTACATCCAGGAAAGCACTGATTAGTGCGCTTGGGGGAAAGAAAGTGGAAATGACGAGTAATGATTAGTTTACGATATATGTAACTGACGAAATGGATGATCTTATAGAAGTCTCACCCGAAGCGAGTAACTCTATCCATGCAATACTGAAGGTTCAAAATGGCCTGATGTGTATGAGGAGAGATTATGAGAGCTGTAGAAACAAGAACTCGCTAAGTTGCTATCATGCAACGCCTCGAGGGAGAGTAAGACCTTACGACCATGGTAAACTTGTGGGAACGAGTGCGGAGTGAGACTGTATTAATTTGAATAAGAACTTTTGACTGGAACAGGAACCCGATTAGGGAATAGCACTGCACTGACACACCACCGTACCGGTGGCTCAGTCTGCATGGCGCACTTGCCACTGCAAGTGCCACATTAACCAAAGCATTAAAATTCAACCTGCCTTGCGCACTTGCTACAGCAAGTGCAACGACGGTAAACTAACCCTAAAGGACGTAGTGGTCAAGGCGGTTACCAATAAACAGTAAACCTTATGTGCGTCCGTAATGCAATAAGGCAGGACAGAGCCTTCTTAAGGGCAGGGGTAGGTAACCCTTGGGTTGGAGGTCAATAAAACCTCGGGAAGACCTAGCCGGTCTGACCATTAAACCTGAAAATAATACACCATTGAGTAGAATACTAACAGGGGAGTAAATGAGAATAACGATAATTAGTGCCTACAAGCCTAACCCCAGTGCCGGTATGGACATTAAACGTCAATCATTACCGGTGGGGAGTGTCGGGTCTTCAGGACCAGCATAACCATATTTAGAGAGTGCGCGACACTCGTGGTTAAACCACTACCATTGAACATTGCCAGAGGGCAAGAAGTGAGCTATACGAGTCAGGACTTAAAAAAAATAATAATTAATAGGCAGATGTGAACGTGCAATAAAAGGGCCGATTTTATGCCCGCGCCACACACACCAGAGGTGCTGTTGATCCATTATGCTGCTAGACTCCTGTATGGAGGGCAGTGGATATAAACTAAAAAGTGAAAATTGCCTGATGACGGAAGATACCGTTACCTCGAAGAGGATGGAGGAAATATGAGTTGAATAAGAGTAAGGATTACACAATGAAGAGCAATGATTGGCGAAAACCATTAAGTTATGGGTATCCAATTGTAACCTTAGGAGAAAGTATTAGAACCAACTAGGAATAAATTAAATAACAAGACCAACAATCATCTAGCTATCAGAATAAGTACTGAGCCTGAATATCGTATGGCATAGGCCTACGGAAGGATACCCTTAGTACCACCAAAAATGACCCAAAACTAGGAGAACAAAGGTGATTAATCACAAATACTGATTAATATCAGGCTAAAGAGGGACTACCATAAGGTAGGGGAAATACGAGGTGTCAACCTTTATCATGGAGTCCGGACTACACCTGAGGGTGTAACCCAATGGATTGGGTGGAGTTCTAGAACTGAAAACTCATATCTGAAGGCGTTAACAGCCTAGGAGTGAGTGGGAGAGATAATAAGTACTGATCCCCACTCACAGATACCAGACGACGAGCATGTGGAAACCAGAATTAGGGCGATAAGTCACAAACACCTATCTTAGTGAAGGTAAAGGAATTACACATTAATCGAGGAAACCATAGAACCTAATATTAGGGCCATTCTGACATCCAAGGTTAAGAATTGGCAGCATAGTTACTTAAACATAAATTACCAGGACTAAGAGTACGATAACCACCGGGTACGAATGCTACGAGTGCACTAAATGAGACATGGGACGACCGCACTCCTAGGAGCTTGTGGGCCTGACAAAACTCACATTAAGTTAGTTGGGTAAGTAGTAATGTATCAGTATGGTACCCCATGTATGTAAACGAGTAGTGTAAGGACCCAGGAGGTAATCAACTCTGTGTCTAAGTCAGCGAATGAAACCCTGACTAGGTAAACCATGTATTGACGAGAGAGATCTCGGTCAAACTAACAAGGTTAGAAAAAAAATCAGGGATAGCTTGATAATAAAAGGACATAGGGTCGCAACTCCGCAATGGAGGAGTTAGAACACAAGTTTTGGAGATTTTAGTAAACGAGGAAACCAAGGCCAATTTAATGGTAACGACAAACTGAACTCATGAATGAGAAGAGGGATTGTGGTATCTAAGGAAGTTATATTAGAGAAACCTTTGTGATAATAGATGCTACCCAAAAAGGGGGCACAGAGAGAGTTATACCACGCGCTGAGGGCGCTGCGATGATGTCGCATTAAATAATAATAACCACATGCTCAAGCCATAAAACGTTAGTATGTTAGTACCAATTAGGGTTGAACAGAAAATGAATACCAAGCTAAAACCCACAGTCGTATTGTATGTTTACAACAGACGAAGGGCAAAAGCGAGCATTACAAGAGATACTCTAAGCTGGAGACTAGATACTCCATGCAAACCACAATGGCGGATAACCGTCCAAACAAGCGACCATTATAATAACTGTTAACCGAATTATGCTGGTGAGAATCAGAAGGTGGAAGATCAGATAAACAAATGGATTCCCTTAATCGAGAAGAGGGATGAACCATATATGTGGATACTAAAATACCAACACACGAGGGATACGAGTTCACACTAGCAAAACGGACCTACAAGGTACCCAAAGAACGAACTCATCCAGAGGGAAATAACTTGGATCATGAGGCGCCAGTTAGATGCGCATATCAGACTCGTCTTGATATTTTAGAGACAACTATTGCAAGCACTAGGTGCTAGAGCACAACTCGACAACCCTTGTACCGAAGGTTAGTTCGGTAGGGTGGCATGAACTCATGGGAATATACCATGAGCATGTATAGGATTCAGGAGGACTGAATAGAATGGCTAGTTGAAATAATAAGCATGTGTGACTAACGATACCACGCAGCCAAATAAATTACTCCATTCCCATAATTATGGAAGACCGTGTAGAAAACACCGTCACATGGAGTTGAAACCGACATGAAACTACTACATAAAAGGGGGTAAACTAACCATAAAGTAGTTGGGCATACTGCTTGCGGAGCGAGTGGGCCCATATTGCTTAGGTTTAATGTACCTAGCGGGTTTGGGGAAACAAATGATGTGTTTACACCTCCCGATCAAACCGTATATGAATATACACACACCTAACCGAGATAGGCGGTATAGCCTGAGGGGCTAAAGCCCGACCCTATAAAAAAAGGGGTAATGAAATATGTAGCATATTAGTGCATGAATAATTCCACTGGAATGGAACATCTTGAACTTATTAAATTACGTGGGCGTCATCATTTTTAAGGGGGGTAGAGCGATTTCGCACGCTTAAAAATATACCGTACGTAGGAGTACGTAGCGCATGGTACACATGCTGCAAACTATTAGTGTACGTAGAGTACAAGTATTATGACTGTGTTATATTACTTGAGGTAATATTGATGTATATGTGTATGAATATATATATATATATATATATATATATATATATATATATATTTTAGTTCGCATTGTTGTGGCGAATAGGAAAGGGAGAACAGATAGAGTGTTCTTATTCTATTTCCGATTATTTATGCAAACGTTGCGAACATTAAACACATAAACGCCTAACTTGTTAGCTCCGGTTGAGAGTTCAAGTAGGTCTATCTGGTAGCTTCGGTGGGAGATGTCAAATAGAAGGAGTAGAAAGCTCCATACTATATGATTTGTGACTCAGTATGAAACCGATTATTGGAATGCGATGAGTGAGTCGGCATGAGACCGATGTGTAACCTAGTGGAGGTAAAACCTCTAGGAATTGTATGAATAATTATAAGTCGAGTGAACTTGGTACATGGTTAGGATACATGATCCTATATGCCAATGACTAGATTAATTACACTAGTTGACTTGTGTATCTATGGGACACAAGGTGGCAAATATCAAGAGGAAACAAGATTAAAAGTGAATAAACAATTGATTGATTGAAATTGACGTGGGAAGTTGAACTTGATCCTGGTCCGATTAAGGGAAACCGAACACAAATTGAGATGAGAGATAGTTCAACACTGACGCCGACCACATCGGGGTTGAATGACTCTCGAAACTTCCTACAAGTGGACACAGATATGAATAGAAATTGGAATTTAGGGCGTCACTCGAAGAGCCGTG